>APFE031596470.1:45164-67502 GCA_000404065.3 Pinus taeda | reverse complement strand
GTTATTAAACATGAAGTCCAACCAAAGGAACCTAAGAAGATAGAGTTTGAGCTAAAGGAGGAAGAATCAGACTCTACGACAGAGGAGGAATCAGAAGATGAAGAGCCACAAACTCCGAGTGTAAGAAGATCAGTTCGAGAAAGAAGGCAGCCAGAAAGGTATATTCCATCTACTTTCTATTCAAATTTTTCTTTATCTATTACTGATGATGATACCATAACTGTGAAGGAAGTAGTAGATTCATAGGATAGAAAACTTTGGAAAGAGACCATGGTTGATGAAATGACATCTTTGCACAAAAATGAGGCTTGGGATCTGGTGGAGCTACCGACATGAAGGAAACCCATTGGCAGAAAATGGGTGTTCAAGAAGAAGACAAATGCAGAAGGAAAGGTGGAGAAATACAAAGCTTAGTTGGTAGCAAAAGGTTATTCCCAGGTGCCGGGAATTGATATTGGTGATATTTTTTCTCCTGTTGCCAAGGTAACTTCTATTAGATTACTTTTATCTGTTGTTGCTGCTTTTGATTTTGAGGTAGAACAAATGGATGTGAAGACAACATTTCTTCATGGGGATATGGAAGAGGAGATCGTCATGAAGCAACCTTAAGGTTTTGTTGTGAAGGGTAAGAAAGAACTGGTATGGGTTAAAACAGTTACCAAGGATGTGGTATCAGAAATTTGATATATTTATACAGGGACTTGGCTTCACCAGAAGCGAAGCAGTTCACTGTGTATATTTTAAATTAATTGGTGATTGTGTTATTTATCTGGTCTTGTATGTGGATGATATGTTGCTGGTTGGAAATGATAAAGAAATTATCCAGGATTTGAAGACCAAATTGTCCTCCAAATTTGACATGAAATATCTTGGTGCTACAAACTATATTTTTGGCATGGAAATTAAAAGAGATCGAGCAAAGAGGAATCTTTGGTTAAGCTAGAGGAAGTATGTCAATATTGTAGAGATTTAATATGCCAGATAGTAAACTAGTGAAGGTTCCTATTCCTGTAGGTGTAAAGTTATCTGTTGAATAGTGTCCGAAGACATAAGAAGAGGAAAAGGATATGTCCCATGTTCCATATGCAAGTGTAGTTGGTAGCCTGATGTATGCGATGGTCTGTCCTAGACCAGACATTGTACATGCAGTGGTAGTATTGAGCAGGTTTATGTCAAAGCCAGGGAAGGAGCATTGGACAACAATGAAGAGGGTTTTGAGGTATTTGCGTGGCACTAGTGATCATGGTTTATCCTACCAAGGAAGACTAGGATTGGATAGAGTTTTGGATATCTGTGGCTTTGTTGATGCAGACTGGGCTAGAGATATAGATCAAAGAAGATCTACAAGTGGGTATGTGTTTAACCTATTTAGAGGTGTAGTCAGCTGGATGAGTAAGAAACAATTTGTAGTGGCACTATCAACTATAGAGGTGGAATACATGGCAGCTACTCATGCAAGCAAGGAAGTAGTTTGGTTGCAGAGATTGTGTTCAAGTATAGGGCTAGTACAGGGAGCTATAAGAATAGACTGTGACAACCAAAGTGCAATTTTCTTGGCAAAGAAACCTACATATCATTCAAAGACAAAGCATATTGATGTTCAGTATCTCTTTGTGAGGGATATGATAGAAGACAAAAAGGTGTTGCTGGTAAAGGTGGACACTTTAAAGAATATTGCAGATGCATTAACAAAATTTGTGAGCTCTAAGAAGTTCTCTTGGTGTAGAGAAACAATGGGCATTGCAGGGCTGGATAAATGACTAAGCTCTCTTGTGGCCCCCTGTGGAAAGAAAACAAAAAGTGGGAGAATGTTGGGTTGTGTTATATTCTTTCCACAACTAGCCCACGTAGTTAACCAAGGTGTTAGAAGGGGGGTAGAGTCCCCCCTTTGTTGCGCCGATTGGGTAGCAGGGGGAGGCACAGGGGGTTTGAGGGGTGCAAGTAACCCCACTCTATGGGGTCCCGGGTAGTGCCCTAAAAAATTTTGGTTTTGGACCCTATGTTAGGTTGGGTGGACCTACTTATGATTTTGTGCATGATTTTTGCACATGGTTTTGGATGCGATGGTTCTCGGTCGATGGTTTTCGATGCGATGGTTTTCGGTCCATGGTATTGGATGCTTCGACATGTATAAATATGTATTGTAACATAGAAAGTAAAATAATGAAAAATCAAGCTAATAGTCCTAGTTTTGGGATCCAGGGGAAAATATCTGTGTATATGCTTTTTGTGTGTTATGCTCTCACATTGTTTATTTTCTATGTTTTAGAAATCGTATGCAAGTTATTTCTATACGGGGTTAAAACCTACATTATGTATGAGGTCAAATAATTCATGGGGTTGGTAGGTTATTATAGGAGGTTCGTCATGAGGAAATTCTCACAGATTTCCTATCTTATTACATCCTTGTAGAGAAAAGGAAATAGGTTTGAATGAACAGAGGAATGTGTAGCTAGTTTTGCGTAGCTAAAGTAACTGGTTACAAATGCTCCAACTCTAAAGATTGTAGATCCAGATAAAGAGTTTGTGGTGTGTAAAAATATTTGAAAGAGAGGACTTGGTGGAGTCCTAATGCAAGAGGGGCATGTGGTATGCTACGAGTGAAGGAAACTGAAAGAGAATGATCAGAACTATGTGATGCAGTATCTTAAGTTGGAAACAATCGTTCAAACATTGAATATGTGGATGAACTATATTCTTCGTAGGAGGTTTGTGTTATGAATGATCACAGTGGGCTAAGATATTTGTTTGAGCAACCTAATCTAAATGTTAGGAAATCTAGGTCGTTAGCTATGCTAAGTGAATTTGAATTTGAGATTAGATACATTAAGGGTAGGGAGAACAGGGTTGCATATGCTCTTAGTAGAAGAGTGTAGATAAATCACATAGAAGATATAAGTACATATGGGACATATTTATAGGATCAAATCTTGCAGGCAAGACAACATGTTGACATGTACCAACAACTTAAGTACATGTTACAATAAAAGGGTACAAGTGATCAGGATGTGGATTATCATCTTATGGTAGATGGTTTGGTGAGATTTAGGGACAAGATCTATGTGCCAGACAAAAATGAGCTCAAGAAGTTTATCTCGAGGGAATTTCATGTTAGTCCATTTTCAGGTCTATCAGGATATCATAAGACTCTAAGGGATGTGAGGAAGTTTTACTACTGGCCGAATCTGAAGAAAGAGGTAGCTAAGTTAGTTGTAAGATGTTTAAATTGTCAACAGGTAAAAGAAGAGTGCACGTATCCATGTGGTTTATTATAGTTGATTCCAATTTCAGAGTGGAAATGGGAGGTCATTTCCATGGATTTTATTACAAGTTTTCCGAACACATATAGATAACATGATTCCATCATAGTTATGGTTGACAAGTTGAAAAAGGTAGCTCACTTCATTCTAGTGACGTTTACTAATTCAGTTAGTGAGGTAGCTCAGGTTTTCATCAAGGAGATAGTGAGATTGCATGATGTTTCTAAGAAGATGTATCTGGCATAGATGCCAAGTTCGCTTCCTAGTTTTGGAAGGAGTTGTTTGCGGATTTAGGGACAAAATTGGCTTTTAGTACAACTTATCATCAATAGATAAATGGGCAAACAAAGAGGGACAACAAGATTCAGAAGGATATGATGAGGATGTATGTTATGCATTAGTACAAGAGGTGGGAGGAATGTCTTCCACTGGTAGAGTTTATGTACAATAATGGGTATTAGGATTCCTTGAGGACGAGTCCATTTGAGGCACTTTATATGCGGAGCTATAATACTCCCATCAAATGGAGTGATCCATTGAACAATGTATTGATTGGGCCAGACATGTTGGCATAGATGGAACAAGAAATGTAGGTTATCTAGAGGAATATAAAGGCAACAAGGGACAAGAATAAGAGTTATGTAGATCAACTCAAGGAATTTAAGCTCCCTCTTAACCTCCAAGGGAACATAATCAAAGAAGGTGTCTACAAAATCAAAGGAAAAAGTCTGGTCCCTATTGGTGCCAACATTTCCTCCTCCTCCTCTTCAGCTAGCCATCCTTTGTCTAGGAGCCATATAGACAACAACCAAAGAACACTTAACACACTACTGAAAAGAACCTCTATCTTCAAAGAAGTGAAAAGGAAAGGTGACAACACCCTGACTATCAGACTTGAAAACTACCCAATCATCCCCAAACCATCAACTAATAGGATCAAATTATGAAAAATTGTCTAGCTCTCTACACCTCAAGGACATGACATAATCCCATACCAAGTAAAAAAAAATTGGACCACAAAGAACACATATAAAAGGGTTGTAACCTTGTGCAATGACCTTAAAACAATTAAGAAACTCCTGAACCATAAAACAATTCTCTAAATAAATAAATAAAAAACTGACATCCAAGAGTATAAGGCAACAAACCTAGACCTAACAACTTTATGAGCACAAGTACCATAACAACTAATACAAATATCCCAAATGAGAACCACTTGTAAGAATAGAATTCAACACCATTGAGGGGAACCAACCTTCAAGAGATGAGACAATTGAGAATATAACAACAAATTTTCCCAAAGCATAATTCTTATTCAGAACAAACGAAATGACAAATTTGACATAAATGAACAAAATAATCGAAGTGAATAAACAAAACCTAGGATAAAATCACTGACACCATGAGCGTCCAAACCCCTCTTGGAGATGACCATGCCAATGAAACAAATATAATGCTAGATAAATAAGGGAGGATGAGGAGTAGACCTTGTCTCCTCTCACACAGACCTCATACCTCTACAAATTCATCAACTGCACACAGGATTTAAAGTGATGGTAGGACCTGTTACGCTTCCCATGAACTACACCTACCATTCCATTAAGAAGAAATAACACCGGGTGGGATGGCTTTCCATGTAAAACAACTTTTGCACCCTCGTATAGGCATTTTTCTATGAAGTATTACTGAATACAAAGGTATTATTAGCTAAACTTATTTGGAAACAAAGTTAAAATCTTAAATATGTGGTTTGTGGAACTTTCTTCATTGTTTTACTTCATTTGAAAATGATATAAGAATATACTTGTATAACATACACTTTTTTACCTATAAAAAAAATAGTTTTTTTGTTTCACAAATTATTTAGATAGAAATAATTAACTAAGCTTTCAATAATCTTATTGGCTATTTCAATAAATTGTAATATAATATATATATATACTTATTTAAAAGTTACACTTGGTGTTAAATAAAATAATATTTCAGATATATTTAATTAAATTAATACATAATAAACAAATACCCCATACACAATCCCTAAAAACTTATAATAAAACAAAAACAAATATAAATTACATGTCCACTTCCAAAAAGAAACCAAACAAATATAAATTGCATCGAAAAGGTGTCTGAAAAAGCAGCATATACTTACTTTTAGGTGGCACTTTTTATGAAGACATATTTTCCAGCTCGAGTGTTTCGAGTGTTTCTGCCTCTTATGTTTATGAACATTTTAATACGGCGAACATCTCAGTGGACAAAATTATTGAAACCTTTATAAAGCGAGACATTAGAAAATCTTCAGACACTTTCAGCCAACAATCCAGATTATTTTATGTTTGATGAAAAATTCTTTACCTGAAGACTCAATGAAAGGTGAAACAACACTTTAAATTTTCAATTATGGTCAACAATGAAAGCAAACAGCCTGTTACAAATTTGTACTTCCACCAGACAATGAAATCAAATCGGGGATCGTTATGCGTCAGCCAGATTTTTCGCGGAGCCCGTGGCGCTTGAGAGTGGGCCTTTGCATAAACTCCGTCGGGCGGCGGGCCGTAATCTTCCCAGGGAACGTGCTTGCTGCAATTATGGCCCAGTTGTTGCCTTTAAGAGAGTGAGTGGTGCCGGCAAACTGTGGGAAAAACAAAATCAGGAACAAATCTTCAGGGTGTAAAAAATGACCAATAAAAATTTACAAAAAACAAAATGAGAATAGTTAAACTGCGCCCTTTCGTATCATGAATTGCAAATTCCTGTTATTCAGGATGGCCTTGCCAATAATTCTGATGGAGCAGGTTTTGGTTTAACAAAAAGTTCCTTCCATCTGTAAATACTTCTGATAGTTTCCTGGTTCTATCAATGTTACTTGCAGCCGCGATGCATTATATATTTGTCATCGTGTTAGCCTGAATTTTCTTGTGGAACAAGGGTTAGAAGAATGGCTTCAAGTAAGAGGAGCATTCCCAACTGGGGTAAATCTGTTCTTATAGTCGAGAGCGTACAAGAAATCGCAAAACAACAGCAGGAAACAATACCAGAAAGATACATCAGGAGAGGCGAAGAAATACCAACACCAACGGCCGTGTCTGATCATCAGTTTAACATCCCCATCATTGACATGGCCAAGATTTCAGCAGGAGCGTATAGAGAACAAGAGATTAAAACACTTGCCCACACTTGTGAAGAATGGAGTTTCTTCCAAGTATAATTTGATCAGTTTCTGCTATATAGTCATCGTCGACAGTTTTTGAAAAAACCAATAAGCTACATATTTTAATGGGTTTTCTGTAGATTGTGAATCACGGTATCCCAAACTCGTTACTCGATGGTGTTAGGAGAGATGGAAGGGAGTTTTTCCAGCTTCCAGCGGAGGAGAAACAGAAGTATGCTGTTAATCCAAGAGATCTTCAGCGCTACGGCAAGACATTCGTCTTGTCTGAACGACAAAAGCTGGATTGGGGTGACTCGTTGGGTTTGATAATGCTTCCTTCTGGTTATAGAGATTTAAATATTTGGCCAGTCGAACCTACTGATTTCGGGTACACAAGGGTGCCATTTTGGTCTATTGGAGAAGCTTTCACACTTCAAATATATATTGTTTCTAAGAAATTTATAAAGTCAAATTTGTTAGATAACATTGTTTTTGGCAATATCCTATTTGTTGGTGTCAGTAATGAATATGAGAATGAAGGTTTTCGCATGATTCCTGTCTTTCGCATTTATCTTAGAATAGTTTGACATGTCCATTTCATGGTCAAGAAATATAGAAGATGTCCGGTTTGCTTTGGAAAGAAATTTTCCTGGTCTCCAGTTCTATATATATGACTAATTACATTCTTGAAGGTTTTCGTATGATTCCTGTCTTTCGCATCTATCTTAGAATGACATGTCCATTTCATGGTGAAGAAATATAGAAAAAGTCCGGTTTGTTTTGGAAAGAAATTTTCCCTTGTCTCCAGTTCTATATATGACTAGTTACATTCTTGACGCTAGCGCTACTTAATTCATAATTCAAATAGTTTTTATGAATCTATTTCTATTGTAGATTTCTTGAATACCCAGAATTGAACAGTTAGGAAAAGTTAAAACTCAGTTGTTTGAATCCTCTCCTAACTGTGTCTTATCCATCAGATTTTAGATTCCGTGAATAAATACCCAGAATGGAACAGTTAGAAAAAGTCAAAATTCAATTGTTTGAATCCTCTCGTAACTGTACTTAGCCATCAGATTTTAGATTCCGTGAATAGCCAGAATTGAACGGTCAGTTAAAAGTCAATGACTTGAACTTTTTCCTAACTGTGTCTTAACCATCAGATTTCAGAGCATTCCTAAAATTTGTAATAGACATAAAGATACCTGTTAAGCCCTTACTAGTTTATACATGATCTTAATCTTGTGTTTGTAACATATATAATGCAGTGAGCGCTTGATACTGTTCTACTGAATTTATTAAGTGTTTCAAATTCAGTGTTTTAACGGAAATTGGATTGAAATTAGAATTTTTTTTGCCTCTCAAGAAAAAAAGGGTAACTTTCATTAATATAGAAAATTACATACCGTAGCTCTTCAATAGGAAGCATATATCAAAATTTGGTGCCTTGCCAATACATAATAAATAGGTCTATTACATGACTGTAACTCTGAGAAATATACATAAGATGCACAAAAAGTTACAGTTCAGTAAATAGACATAATAGTGGATCATATCCAAAACAAAAGATCTCCAAAAAACAATAAGGTATAGCTGCCCTTGGATCCTCAAAAGGTACTGATAGAAGGCGTGCCTGATCTTGAATTATCCAGTGATCACTATCGAGTGATCACGTGGAAGGATGGCTGCCTCCTTGGAAAGCTGATCAGAAAGTTGGTTTCTTTGCTGATTAGAAAGTTGGTTTCTTTTGCTGTAAATATGGTGATAAGAAACAGAATCAAATTGTGCTTTTAATAGTAGAACTTGGTCCAAGAGATGCCGCAGTGTGTGAACCTCACAAGTAGATTGCTGGTTGAACCAATTTTGAATTATCCAGTGATAACTATCACGGGGAAGGATCACTGTCTCCTTGGAAAGCTGATCAGAAAGTAGGTTTCTTTAGCTGTAAATATGGTGACAAGAAATAGAATCAAATTGTGTTTTTAATAGTAGAACTTAGTTCAAGAGATTCCACAGTGTGTGCACCTGACAAGTAGATTGCTCGTTGAACCAATTTATGACGATTTTCGAGTCACCAAAGATATGTAAGTGTCTCCATCACTTTTCTATAGAGAAAGACAAAAAGTTAGTGACTGGTTGAACCAATTTATGACTATTTTGGAGCCACCAAAGATATGTAAGTGTCTGCATCCCTTTTCTATAGAGAAAGACAGAAAGTAACTGTTTTCTATAGAAAAATATAAAAAAATATTTGAGGCAGCTAAGTTCAACAAAATTATTTGTACCACTATCCAGAACAATTTTAATTTTGAAATATAGATTATTATTTAGAAAAAGAACGGCTGCCACAACCATCCCTGTGCAGATTCATGAAAATATGCCGATGGAAAAGATGTGTCAATCCCCCATGAGAAAAATGTGTCAATGATCTCATCCGAGATAGTCCTATTAGATTGTTTGGGATCGTCCTCTGGAATAAGATAATCCTATTAGATTGTTTGGGATAGTCCTCCGGAATAAGATGATAGAGTGATGATATATGAGCAGCGGTCACTGTCCAATTAGGAGATCTATTGTGGAAAATGATTGAGTTCATGTTGATCTAAATACCCCAGCAGACAAGGTTATAACAAATGGGAGATACAAGAGCGTTGAACACCGACCATCGACAAACAGTCGCAGGGATAGGGTGTCCACTGGGGTTTCTTATGCTCCTGGATTGGATGCAGAGATCGGTCCAGCTGTGGAACTCATTGATCAAACTCATGATCGCTGTTTGTTCAGGAATTTTATTCATGAAGATTATATTCGATAATATTACTCCCGCTCAGTGGAGCGGAAGCACTCATTGTACGAGTATGCCGGTATCCAAACATCACAACAACAAACGGAATAGTTAAGCAACCTTTCCGCATGTTTCGTCAGTTGCGTGCCCTATTTCATGGAGGCGTCGTATAGAATAAATCTCTTGTAAAGAATTTACCACTGCTAAACTTCACAGGTTCGCATAGACATTTGAACTGTGATTTCAGTGTTGGATGTCATTATAGTTGAAGAAAATAATTGAAGCAGACCTTTGGTATGATCTGGTTAAGATCTTTCTGTTTTGGTTACATCTGTGAAATTACTATTTACTTTTCCCTCTTGCTTGTATGCCAATCAAGTTTGGGACTGTAACCGTTGTAAATAAAATTATAAAGGGCTACAAATCTGTGGTGCCTTTCATTTCATTTTAGATTTTATGCTATTTGATAAAGTGTAATGAGTGTTTTTCCATTGCCAATTTAAATTTAGTATATTAAATTTAAATGATACAACGTCAGATAATATATCTATTTATAGACTGAGCAACTTTACCTAAAAATATCTAGGTATTTTAACTCTATTATGATATCCAGTATAGCTTATGCCTATATAGTATAATGTATTAGCTTCATATATTATATAATTACATAATACATCACTATAATGTCTTTAAGAAAAAAAACCTGAATTTGAATTTGTAGTCAGAAGGGTTTATGAAAAATTATATTTCATTTCAGCTAGCAGTGATACTTATCTCGAACGTAGGCACTTCATCCTCTGCGTGTCACTATCTTACTTCATTAATATGATTACACAGCCAACAAACAAAAATAATACAATGCGTTCCAGGTGGAACGCAGCTGCAGTATGGGATATATAGGATACACCATATTTTGATGAATATCTTTCAGATTTATTCGTCAATTTTTTTACAGGCATGTACGTTTTAATAAACCAAAAAACAACGTTATGCGTAAGATCAAATTCCCAGCTTAACCAGTAATAATTTTTTGTTAATATCTTGCGTAGTGTCTCTATTTTTAATTGTTTTATCGGGATAGTGCTTTCAAATCAATCATACTTGCTCTATTGTGTGTTATAAAGTGCGTTGGGATAATTATCTAGTTACGCCAGCGCTTGCATCATCCTCTGGTCAATCAGAGAATCTTACATAATTAATTTCATGGTTTCTATAAAATAATAATTAATAATAGGTTGACCAACTAAATTTTATTTTGATTATTTACCAGCAAGTTTTTTTACCATTTTCGTAGAGATTTGGATGAGTGTCCTTAGTTTGGTTTATGTTCACGGGAGGATTCATGATCCATTGATGTAATATATTTATTACGTTAACAGTATTTACCTAAAGTTGTTATTATTTGCTTGAAATTATTATTTATATGAAGGATATTATAATTTTATTTTATTATTTAAAAAATTAATTATTTCAATTATATTTAAATAAAAATACTTATAAATATTGTATATAGTATGTGATTAAGAAGTTATGATTCAGGGGGTAAATTATTTGGGATCATTCTGTTTGTCCACAGAAATTTTAAAAAAAGGCTGGAGTTGTGTTTATTAATTATTTAACTTTGAATTTTATAGTGAAGGAATGTTATCATTTATATTAAAAATTAATAAAAAATTATATATACATTTATGTGAAAGATGTTGTGTGTAATGTTTATTTAAAAAAAAAATTATTTAAAAAATTAATATCTATCAATAATAAAAATATTTTAATAAGTAATTTCTTTGTTAAGCTAAATTCTAATGTTTATAATATATTAAAAATGTGTAACTTAATGTAAAGTAAATATTTTAACTTATTTAAGGGGACCCATGTATTCATATAGAATATAACTTATTTCAAGGTAAGTTAAACTACTCTAGATCTATCTTAGTTTGATGTTATATATAGATACATAATTATTGTACAGTTTGATGATATTGAATCTTTGATGATGTTGAATCCATGTAGCTTGTAAAGGTAAAACTTTTTTTATTGATATGTTAGCTAGCCTAGATCTATCTTAGTTTGAGGTTATATATAGATACATAATTATTGTAGAAAATGATGACCTTGAATCTATTAGTCTATAAAGGTAAAAAAAATTATTGGTATGTTAGCTTTGGAAATTTGTCTAGATATGTTAGAGGTGGGGAAATATACAAAGAAATTGGAACAACAAAGGTTGTGGATAGATTCACTCAAACCAATTTGTATTACTACTTACAAAGCCAAATTACAAGCCACATAAATAGTGCTCATAAGATCCAATAGATTCCAAACAAGGAGACTATTGTTAAAAAAACTCCAACAACCCAATCTTACCTATTTACTATTGGAAACATTATTCCAAGTCCCCCTTTAATGCTTACATTACAAATTATAGTTCACATGTCACCTCTATCTCACTGGTCTTCCTCGACACTTATCCCCACTTTGAAGTGGCTCTTTTCACAACCACAATCTTTGAGCTCCCCATTCAACTCATTTAAGACATAATTACCTGTGACCATATTTGATAAACTTTGTATAATTGATGCTTCTCAATCTCCCAAAAAACTAATCTTGATACTCGAATGTATCCAGCACTGAATTATGCTACTGTCCTTTCTACACATGAATCTCATAACATAACTTGTAGTTAATGCTCTTGAACCCTCAAACCAAACCAGATTTATCTATATATAACATATTCAAGTTAATACATTCTCTTAATACCTTCATCAATATATAACATTTTCACGGAATTAACTTAAAAATACATTTTTCACGGAATTAACTTAAAAATACATTCTCTGGGCACTGAAAAATTGAGAGAAATTTAATTATGTCAGTTTGTTGATCAATTGGCTTCCGATTTACAAATCAAAAAACTTATAATTTTAACAGCACACACGTCATTTATTTAACAAAAATATTGTAACTACATCAACACGCTCATTCTATTTCTAGCTAGCCAAATTTTTTGACGTGCAATTTACCGATTGGATTCGTGGCTATCAAACTGTGTGCCACATAAGATTGATGTAAAGCATGGCTCCAGCTATAGTAACGTTGCCCATCCTTACAGCAGGCTTACTGCACTACTGTTGCTTCACTGCCCAGGTCTTAACGTCATCGTCGACGTCCATGCTGCATTCAAACACAACATCGATGAATTGCATGGATGATTCCTCAAGTAAAAGTCAACAACGCATTTTAACAAGTCCAATGGCGTGAATCTTCTCTTTGAAAAATGTCGGCATTGCCTTTCTGGGTTGTCTAACATTAGCTTCTGTGATTCAAGATGCATAATGGTTCAGTGATCCAACAAAGGATCCACATCGATGACGGGAACCGCGGCCTCCTTATTGTTTTGTAGAGGATTATAGCTGCACAGGCCACCCAGGACCATCGACATACCGCTTTCCTCTTTAATGGATTCAATGGAAGCCACTTGACAGTGGAGACGAAGGCTTCAATTATCTGCTCGAAATTTAGATGGAGCAAGTTTATTAGAGGCAGGGCATTGACTGTCTTCTGCATAGACGTGTAATCCACCACACCTGGTTTATTGTCGATAACATAGAAAATGGGAAGCAGCTTGCTCTTGGCTTCCGTGAATATGGAATGCTTCACGCTGCCCATTTTCCTCACCCATTTCATAAATGTCTGCTCGATCAAATTTGTGGCACTCGACATACTTTTGTTTCAATCATGAATCGCAACAGAAATACTCCAGAAACACTACCTTGGATGCCTTTGAGAGGAGAAAAACCTAGGCACTTGTTGATAGAGAACCGAGAGATGTAAAACCGAGAGATGTAAATATTGCAACGTACCCATGAAACTTTCATTCCATAGCGCATCATTTGAAGGCAGCAACAGAGCATGACATGAAATCCATCAATGTTGTTCTACTTCAACTGAAGAAATCCTCCAATCAAATAATAATATCTATACGTTCCTCCTCTCTGCATATTCCAGCTGGGTGGGGACAAAGCTTCAGTTAAGGGAATTTAAACTAGCGCTACAAGATTTTGGCACAATATGCTTCATATTGATTCCAGAAATCTCACGTCGCTCTACAAGAAAGGTTTGTGGGTTTAGGGGAGTTCAAGGTGATCGTACACGACCACTATAAAGGGCTCTACACTATAGTTACTAAATTCAAATCCAAATTCCAATCTAAAGGTTTGTGGGTTTAGGGGAGTTCAAGGTGATCGTACACGACCAGTATAAAGGGCTCTACACTATAGTTACTAAATTCAAATCCAAATTCCAATCTAATTCGATACCGAAAAAATTCGACCCTATAAAATACGAAAAAATAAAATTCTAAATTATATATCTCACACATACTTAATTAATTATTTATTTATTTATTTATTTTAATTAAATAAACAATTATTATATGAAAATTTATTAACTTTTTTTCTACCTAGTATATTTATCTTTACTTATTTCCAACGTTAATTTCTCCTATTTAAAATGTTATAGACCTCTTCTCTCTAAAATGGCTTAGTAATAATGAAGATCAAAATGCATCAAATTAATTACTATTGTAGACTAGAAAAACATGTAAAAGTAAAATCTAATAATATGAGTCACAACATAGAAAACTAGAGTTCAATGTAAAAATTGAGATATTGGATATTAAAATTATGATTTAAGTGATCTCTAAATATCATGAAATTCATCTTTAAATCACTAAATAGATCTGTTTGAAAATGTACATGCCATCTACAAAAATTGATACAACTCTTAAAGGGCCTTTTTTTTCAGATATCTACAAACTTCTTGAGAATCTTCTTGAAAGACAACAACAATGATATCCAATTTAAGATTCAAATATGAATTTAGATCATTTACTTCATGCTCATTTTGTATTATAGTTAGGAAATAATGTTACTTATAAAATAAACACCTTTAAACCTTATAAAATAATGCGATAAAAGTAACTAAGAATCATAATATTTCAAACTAGAACAATTCAATCATAAAATGTCAAAAAGATAAAACATAGTTTAAGCATTATGTGCTTATACAAAATGCTAATAGAAATAAAAAATTTATGGTCATTACCATAAATGAAGGGCCAAAATTATCTTAAGGTGTGTAGGTCATCTCATCTCCATTGTCCTCATCCACATCAGTGTATTCACTCATGAGAGAGTGATTATCACTACTAGCACTCTCATCTATAATATCTCTGAGCAAGACATCATTCTCATTGATGTGATGTGTGGAAGTAGAAGACATCCCACAATTGGTGCTTGTGAGGTTGCACTAGATGCATTAAAAATAGGGGGAACCTCTCATACTATATTTGAAGTTGTTTTCTTCCCCTCCAAACATTTCAGCCACAAGTGTAAATTGTAATAAATGCTAGCCAAATCTGCCAATTTGCTAGCTCCTAAATGGTTTCCTTTCTTACTATGGATGAACTCATGAGTGCTCCAACTCCTTTCACATGCTGATGCACTAGTGACCTATTTTTTTACATGAAAATAATATTATATTAGTATAATAATTTACATGGAATAATTTGAAAATATACATACAAAGTATAAATAATTATGATGCCTACATACTTGACTCAACACCCTAACTGCAAATGTTTGTAGTTGAGGTGTCTCATATCCATGGAGAAACCACCATTGAGCAGGGGTGACCTCTGCATGGTGCATATCTCGTAGTGCCCTAGTTGTAGTGAAAGCATGACTAGTCCCTTGCTTATATGATATTGATTGTATTCGTATTTTATATTGTATCTCAGGATCATGATACATCCTCTCCATACAATTATAAGATCCATCCACGATATCTCTATCCTTAGGAATGTGAAAGTAATTAGGTGCTAGAAAAAGCCCCGTAGCATGTAATGGCTTATGCAACATACACCACCTTATTTCCAAAGTTCTCCATATTGGATTACATACTGAACTATCATTCTTACATATCAATGATATGTGTTCTCTTACCCTATCCATGCCTTCATATACAAAGCCCATACATGCAGCATTAGAATCCACCATCCTCAACATTTGTATAATAGGCTCACAAATAGAGATGATTTTTTCTACACATGACCAACACATTTCATTGAAGATTGTTTTCTCTATTAGTTTACCACCTTTTGACCTTGACAAAGGATAGCTCACCCACTCTTCATTGCATACAAATGATCGTAATGCAAATTTTTTCTCTACCACCCTTTGCAGTGCAATAAAATGGGTTGCGAATCTAATGTCACCTAGTCTCAGTAGATTCCTGGTTTTGTATTTTCTAAATATACTCAAACGCAATCGGTGGTTGAGAATGAATTTGACTAGTTTCCTTGCTTGGGATGTATTTACCTGCACCCAACCTATTTTACCAATGTCATGAAGGGCTAGATCAATACAATGTGCTGCACAAGGTGTCCAAAACAACTTAGGGAAATGCTCCATCAATAGCTCACCAGCACAAACACAATTGGATGCATTATTAGTGACAACTTGAACTACATTGTCCTCTCCTATAGATAATATGGTGTCCTTTAGTACCTGAAATAAATATCCAGCAGTATTTGTTCTGTCCATACAATCAATAGTAGACAAATGGATCACTCCCTGAGGACAACAAGCAAGTGTGGTCACAAGAGGTCTAGACTAGCGATTTAGTCCAATGATCACTACCTAAAGTACATCCAGAAATAGCCCATGAATCCATTATTGGTTTAACTCTTTCCTCTATTCTTTGTTTGCTCCTATCAATTCCTTTGGTCCTAAGACTTTCATAGCTAGGAAGAACATATGAGGGACCAAAATGGCAAATATTTTTTAACATATCATGAAATAATGATCTTTTGATGGTGTTGAAAGAGATATTACAACCAATGAAAAAATCATAAATTGCATCATCTACCTCATTTCGCTCCAATGGCTTCCAAGCTTTCTCAAATGTTTGTTGTGTTGGATCAAAGTCTGGTAAAGTAGGTTCTCTTTGTGATCCATATGGCATAGAAGATGTTGTAGATGACACAAATGGTGGGAAAGAGCTTGGTGTTTCAGAAAGTTTCGATCTAGGTGCCATCAATGTCCTTTAGAGGGTCTCCAAGTATCATGTTCGTAAGAAAAAGAAGTCATTCAAATTCATTGAACTATATTTGTACATATTTTGAAAAACAAAAAATTTTGAACTATAGAGAATACAGAAGAGACAATGCATAGAAGCCTACTTATGAGATTACTTATAATTGAATTAAAAACATGGCAGTCTATGTGAAACTAAAACACATTAATTCCTAGGAATCTAGTAGAAAATTGCAAATATGGCCAAGAACAATTTCAAAACTATTACTAGAGTGATAATTGGATAGATACAAGGAAGTTAATATTTACATGTCAGTTAACAACTAAGACAAAATATTTTATCACAAATAACAAATAATAGTTTTGATTTAATTTCAATTTGTTATGTGTCCTATCTTATCCAAATTTATACACAATATGTGGCAGTGCCCAACCTTTCTGGTTGACTACAACTAAGACAAAATATTTGATCACAAATAACAAATAATAGGTTTGATTTAATTTCAATTTGTTTTGTGTCCTATCTTCTCCAAATTTATTACACAATATGTGGTAGTGCCCAACCTTTCTGGTTGACTACGGGAAATGAGCCCTCTATTTGAATTCCACTCTAGTGATCCTTCTTTTGCAATGAAATGCAATCCAGGTAATCACTGTACTCCAACTTGGTAATAGATATCATTAAAAAAATCATGAGAATAAAACCAAAAATGTGATTTAAATATATTTCCATTTTTTTAATATAAAACTTACAATTCCCTATATTCCAAAAGTGTTTAGTACATGCATTGATCCAAAATTCTTTGTTGAAGAGAACAAATTCTTAATTCTAGCTCTGTTTTGCTACTAATTTGACCAAGAATTCTTTATGGAAGGGAATACGTTTTTAATTATGATTTCTAAGTATACTTTTCTACCACATTAAGACATAATACCATGTTAATTCTCATTACTTGTAGAAAGCTTCCAAAAAAACAAGATTAGTTGGTAAACTAGTTTTATTGCAATTTTTAAAAAATAGAACTTACCTTCTCTCTCATAATTTAAATTTAATACAAGTGCAAACTTATAATTTTCTACCAAACTTTAATATAAAATTGAACATGTAAATTTAGTTTATTGTTTTTTATATAAAACATGTAGCATGCAAATTTACTAAGCATACCAATCTTACTATACCATTTGTAACTACATAATTTTTTACATGTTATTTATTATTTTATTATTTTATACATAAAAGTTAAAATGTAAATTTACTTTCTATTCTATTCACAAGAGCAAACTTATCTTTATTACTATTTTATAGCTTTTTCATGTAAATTTAATTATTATTCTAAGTGAAACTTACCTTTACATTTATTTTATTCACAAGTGCACAATTATCTTAGGTAAATGCAATTTCTTATTTTATATTTTTTTTTTGTAATATAGAAGTTGCCATTTTTCTATAATTTTGTATAGGAGTTATTGATTTGCAACTAAGCTTTTTCATTTTATACTTTTTATATGTATTTTTTAATATTGGATTTATCATTTTCCTATTATTCATTAGAGTTATCCATTTATAACCGAAATTTTCCATTTTATATTTTTTTGTAATATAGAAGTTACTGTTTTTCTATTTCTTTTATTCACAAGTGCAAACTTATCTTCATAATTTTTTGTAATATAGAAGTTGTAGTGAAGATAATTTTTTGTAATATAGAAGTTGTCGTTTTTCTATGCTTTTGTATATGAGTTATGCATTTGCAAGTGCAACTAAAGTTTCCATTTTCTATTTTTTATTGTTTTTTTTTAATATTGGATTTATCCTTTTTTTTCTATTTTTTCATAAGCCTTATCCATTGTAAACTCAATTTTTCCATTTTATAATTTTTTGTAATATAGAGAGTTACTGTTTTTCTATTTTTTTTGTATAAAAGTTGTGGATTTGAAGTTTACCATTTTATATCTTTTATATTTTCTTCTATTATTGATTTATCATTTTTCTATTTTTTTATAGGAGTTATCTATTTAACACTTAAATTTGTCATTTTATAATTTTTTCCAATATAGAAGTTATGGGTTTTGTTTTTTATAAGAGTTACCAATTTGCAAAGAATTTACTATTTTATAATTATGTTTAAGATAGAAGTTGTCCTTTTTTTTTGCAATTTGCCATTATATGGAAATTACTAACTAGTTATCCATTTAACACTGAAATTTCTCCATTTATAATTTTTTCAAATATAGAAATTAGGTTTTTTGTTTTTTATAAAAGAGGTACCAATTTGCAACCAATTTATTATTTCATAATTTTTTGTAAGATAGAATATATATAATATATATATTTTTAAGTTGCAATTCATATAAAAAATACTAACTCACCTGTAATGACCAAAAATTTTACGTAAATAATTACTTATTATACCCTGTGGTAAAATAAAAACAATAAATTACAATTCTTTGAAGTGAGGAATATTATATGTTTAAAATTTAATAATATGAATTCATAATTTATGTGTGCGATGATATTTTCATTGTTGAAAAAGTTATTTCTCCTTTAGCATGAGAATTGAAAGGAAAAAACAGTTGCCAGTACACTAGGAAAAACCCTAACTGTTTTCTCTTCTCCTTAGAAAAGGGGAAAAGGAGAAAAGACCGTTTTTGAACAAAACAGGAAAAAAGAAAAAGAAGGCATCTGAGCAAAAGATGAGAGTGCTACGTCTGGTGAGGACCAGATAGCACAGGCACAATTGTGCTCCCTATTGCAGAGGCTGTGGCCAGCAAAGGATCGCTTGGGGGAGAGACGCAGTACAGACGACTGGTCTCGTGGCTGGGAGGACATCAAGCATCAAATAGCCTTCTACAGGTGGTAGAAGGGCAGAAGGAAGCAACAGAGATACTGGTAAGTGTTTCGATTTTACAAGACCTGAAGATTAGGTATCGATGACAGTATTAATAGTTTGTTTATGATTATTTAAACCTTATTTACACTGTGAGGCAGTACCTAAATTTATTAAAGGTATTACTGTCATTTATATTACTCTGTAGATCAGATACAAAAAAAAAGAAAGAGAAAAACCGGTATTGGAAGTCTACACAGAACCTGTACAATATACTCTATCCATATACTAATGTGAATCATAAACAAGAAAGATAGGTAACTAAAGACTGTGTAGATTTGGTCCTGTACAACATCATATACGAAACCAGAATTAGATAAACAATCATGCAGACTGTGGTTCATGGAAAGAACAATAATAAGGTAGAAACCAATAGAACAAAGTCTATCTGAAGATGTTTAATATACATCAAGAATGCAGATAACCCATCTCTGTATTAGAGGCAGAGCATCAAAATAATTGTAACGGTTAACTGTCGGGTGAACCTGAACAGAAACCCTCGTATTCCCAGGTGGAAGTCTGTAAGTGACGAATACGACCCAATAGCAATATATAAACCAAATAATTATCAAATGGTGTAACTCGCATAAGTAATATTAACCATTAACAGACATATCCCGATAGCGATAGTTTCGCTAAAACCGTTCAGGTAAATCATTCAGTAATGCGTAAAGAAAAGCGTCATGACATAATATAAGCATAGGATCTCAACAGTAAATAAGTTGCAGTCCGGGCAATATGCATAGGTGGATACCACCTGGTAGCAGCAAAGCTACAGCAAGATGCCGAAGTCTAAATACCGAAATCTATTTACTGGAGTAATCATTACGAGGGTTACTCGTTAAACAAAAAGAAAAGTTGATTAAATTAAATAGCGCGGAACCAGAACCATGCATACACAGTAATAATATGAGTAACGACAGAATGCACTCTAGCATTATCAATTCTCGGTCAAACCGGCCTTTTCTCAAAAAACCCAAAATCATTATACAGTGAAAGCTCGTAAAAACCAGACTAATGGTATAATGAACTGACCTTAAAGAGAGGAATCATCAAACCGAGTATTTTATGTACGAATCAAACTATTATACTATGAAATCATGAGCAGGCCGACGGCCGAATAATGCAAGACTATTAATAATTATAAAAATCCACACAGGTGAAGTAGACGACATATATTAACACAATCATTGACATTCGAAAGTATAGAGGCAAACCCTGTCATTTAAATCATGAAAACACATATATTATCGGATGATGAGTACAGGAAAACCATCACGGTCTGATACCGACAAAGTTGGGAATAAGCCAAAAACCCATAATATATGTCAAACCGTAATAACAGTGACCGAAATCATTATATACAAATCAACTGAGGACTGAATAATTAAAAACAGAATCAGAGTTGCTCGAGGATAACTCGGCTCGTGCACTAAAACTCAGAACAACCTATAACCCCAAGAGCTGTAACTAAATCATCGTATTCCGGAGTAAATCAAGTGCAAAAGGAGACAACTGTCATACGCCTTCGAAAGCAGGTTTAGCAACAGTCCTGGCAGGAAAGAATAGCATAAGGCGACAATCATAACAGTAATTAATGACAGGAGGCCGGGAGCATAGGAAGCTTACCTGGTCAGCTAAGTGGAGCAAAACCTCTGCACCATCATTGTATCTGCCATCATCTCGCAAATCACCGGTACCTGCCAGCAACAAACAACGAATTATCAACTCATATGAATACGGAGAAAGGAGGGTTACTGTAAAACCGCAGCGAAGAACTACCTACCATCCATGGACGCGCCGAAGGAAGGCATCAACAGAGCTCGCCGCCAACAGTAGTTCGAGGACTGTAGGGTTAACAATGGTGGAGACCGGACCGAAAGGGCTATGGCAGACACCGGAGCAAGGAGCCGCTCTCGGAGACCACAACAATGACAAATGACCCGAAACTTCAGGTTACAAACCCTAAATACAATGCCGCCAAAACCCTTAAGCTCTCCACCGTCCGATCGTTGAGAAGGATCAAGGCCGTCCATTGCAATGACGATCTCGAGGAAGTGGTAGCCACGCTGTTACAATAAATGCCTCAGCTACCAGCAAGTGGATGACTGAACCGTGAGCCAGGTGTCATGTGTTTGTTTAATACAACAATGAAATGTAAGGTCGATTAATGTTATGGACCGTTAACTTTACCATTATATAGTCCTGGTATTAATTATTATAATTTGCAGTTATGTATTAAATAAACCAACGTTATATAACAAGTCACGTGACCATGATATTGTATGCCTTTGATCCGGTGTCGGGTAAGAATCAGGGGCATAATAATTTTTTTTTTATGTATATAAACTTTAGGTATAGAGGGTTGTGACATATGGTATTAGAGCCCAGATACAGCACTGTGGCCTCTGGGCAAGATAATAATGAATGGACCCTGTAGTAAATCAGTTAATAGATAATCATTCCATTATTACTCTTGAACTGTTTTCTTTGACAGGAGTGGATTCTGGGAACGAAAGACATGAGGAGGGCAGAAAACACGTCCCGACGACCTGTAATGGGACAGGGCATGATCGGCGTGGACAATAACCCAGAGCTATGGGTACAACTTGGAGAAGAAGCCAGAATTACAAACCAAGCCATTTTGGAAACAGTACAGGAGCTGAAAAATGAGATGGCTCGATTACGAGAAGACAATGCTCGATTAACAATAGAGCAGGAAAGGATTTTAAAAAGCTTGTCCGATAGACAAAATCAGTTACCCGTTAATCCTAGTGTGGAACATCCAAGGATGTCAGAAGAACAGAATCATCACATACCCCCTGAAGGATCAGAAGAACAGGAAGAACGCTCGGACAATGCCTTCGAACAACAAACCTCAAAAAGACAAAGGATGGAATTACAAGGGGAATTCCACAAGATTAAGCCACCACATTTCGACGGAGAACATGAGGAAGCAACTGAAGCATGGTTAATAAACATGAACAAGTATTTCCAACTTTATGAATACGATCATAATCTTAAAGCACGACTGGCTATCTTCCAGTTGCAAGGAAAAGCTACCTTATGGTGGGAAGAGGTGAAGATTGTCAAAGGGGTTACTGAACAAAACATAACATGGGACAATTTCCAAAAATTCTTCAAGGAGAGATATTTAACT
>APFE031596470.1:5370-44677 GCA_000404065.3 Pinus taeda | reverse complement strand
ACCCATACATGCAGCATTAGAATCCACCATCCTCAATATTTGTACAATAGGCTCACAAATAGAGATGATTTTTTCTGCACATGACCAAAACATTTCATTGAAGATTGTTTTCTCTATTAGTTTACCATCTTCTGACCTTGACAAAGGAGATTTCACCCACTCTTCATTGCATACGAATGATCGTAATGCAGCTTTTTGCTCTACCACCCTTTGCAGTGAAATAAAATGGGTGGCAAATCTAGTGTCACCTGGTCTCAGTAGATTCCTGGTTTTGTATTTTCTAAATATACTCAAACTCAATCGGTGGTTAAGAATGAATTTGACCAGTTGCCTTGCTTGAGATATGTTTACTTGCACCCAACCTATTTTACCAATGTCATGAAGGGCTAGATCAATACAATGTGTTGCACAAGGTGTCCAAAACAACTTAGGGAAATGCTCCATCAATAGCTCACCAGCACGAACACAATTGGATGCATTATCAGTGACAACTTGGACTACGTTGTCCTCTCCTATAGATAATATGGTGTCCTTTAGTATCTGAAATAAATATTCAACAGTCTTTGTTTTGTCCATACAATTAATAGTAGACAAATGGATCACTCCCTGAGGACAACAAGCAAGTGTGTTCACGAGAGGTCTAGACTGGTGATCAGTCCAACCATCACTAACTAAAGTACATCCAGAAATAGCCCATGAATTCCTTATTGGTTTAACTCTTTCCTCTATTCTTTGTTTGCTCCTATCAATTCCTTTGGTCCTAAGACTTTCATAGCTGGGAAGAACATATGAGGGACCAAAATGGCCAATCTTTTTTAACATATCATGAAATAATGAGCTTCTGATAGTGTTGAAAGAGATATTACAACCAATGAAAAAATCATAAACTGCATCATCTACCTCATTTCGCTCCAATGGCTTCCAAGCTTTCTCCAATGTTTGTTGTGTTGGATCAACGTCTGGTAAAGTAGGTTCTCTTTGTGATCCATATGGCATAGAAGATGTTGTAGATGCCACAAATGGTAAGAAAGAGCTTGGTGTTGAATTAATAACATTTTCTCTTCCCATGAGTGTATCTTGTGTTCTTTTTTTTCTTGCTTCTTGGACTACCTTTCCTTGCTTATGAGCATTGACTTCTTCACTTAAACTTTTCTTCACATCTTCGTCAATTTTAGTACATGCTGCCACTCCTCCACCAGTTCCACCCACAATGCCAAGCAAATGATCTCTTGCTCGAGTCACTGATGTCCCACAAGTATTATTGCAGAAGTTGCAATAAATTTTTCCATCATTTTTTCTTTCAAGATATTTCCATTCAGGAAGTTTTGATCTAGGTGCCATCAATTTCCTTTAGAGGGTCTCCAAGTATACTGTTCGCAAGAAAAAAAGGCATTCAAATTCATTGAACTATATTTGTACATATTTTGAAAAAAAAAAAAATTCAAACTATAGAGAATACAAAAGAGACAATGCATAGAAGCCTACTTATGAGATTACTTATAATTGAATTAAAAACATGGCAGTGTATGTGAAACTAAAACACAACAATTCCTAGAAATCTAGTAGAAAATTGCAAATATGGCTAGGAAAAATTTCAAAATTATTACTAGAGTGATAATTGGATAGATACAAGGAAATTAATATTCACATGTCTATTAACAACAAAGACAAAATATTTGATCACAAATAACAAATAATAGTTTTCATTTAATTTCAATTTGTTATGTGTCCTATCTTATCCAATTTATTACACAATATGTGGCAGTGCCCAACCTTTCTGGTTGACTAAGGGAAATGAGCCCCTCTATTTGAATTCCACACCAGTGATCCTTGTTTTGCAATGGAATGCAATCCAGTATCCTTGCTTTGCAATGGAATGCAATCCAGGTAATCACTATACTCCAATATCATAAAAAAAATTATGAGAATAAAAACAAAAATGTGATTTAAATATATTTGCATTTTTTAATATAAAACTTACAATTCGCTATATTCCAAAAGTGTTTGGTACATGCATTGATCCAAAATTCTTTGTTGAAAGAGAACAAATTCTTAATTCTAACTCTGTTTTGCTACTAATTTGACCAAGAATTCTTTATGGAAGGGAATAAGTTTTTAATTATAATTTCTAAGTATACTTTTCTACTACATTAAGACGTAATTCCATGTTAATTCTCATTACTTGTAGAATGTTTCCAAAAAAACAAGATTAGTTGGTAAACTAGTTTTATTGCAATTTAAAAAAAAAAGAACTTACCTTCTCTGTCATAATTTAAATTTAATATGAAAAAAAAATACATGTGCAAACTTATAATTTTCTACCAAACTTTAATGTAAAATTGAACATGTAAATTTAGTTTATTGTTTTTTATATAAAACATGTAGCATGCAAATTTCTTAAGCATACCAATCTTACTATACCATTTGTAACTACATAATTTTTTACATGTTATTTATTATTTTATTATTTTATACATAAAAGTTAAAATGTAAATTTACTTTCTATTCTATTCACAAGAGCAAACTTATCTTTATTACTATTTTATAGCTTTTTCATGTAAATTTAATTATTATTCTAAGCGAAACTTACCTTTAATATCATTTATTTTATTCACAAGTGCACAATTATCTTAGGTAACTGCAATTTCTTATTTATATTTTTTTCTAATATAAAAGTTGCCATTTTTCTATACTTTTGTATAGGAGTTATGGATTTGCAACTAAACTTTTTCGTTTTATACTTTTTATATGTATTTTTTAATATTGGATATATCATTTTCCTATTTTTCATTAGAGTTATCCATTTTAAACTGAAATTTGCTATTTTATATTTTTTTGTAATATAGAGTTACTGTTTTTCTATTTCTTTTATTCACAAGTGGAAACTTATCTTCATAATTTTTTGTAATATAGAAGTTGTAGTTTTTCTATGCTTTTGTATATGAGTTATGCATTTGCAAGTGCAACTAAGGTTTCCATTTTCTATTTTTTATTATTTTTTAATATTGGATTTATCTTTCTTTTCTATTTTTTCATAAGCCTTATCCATTGTAAACTCAATTTTGCCATTTTATAATTTTTTGAAATATAGAAGTTATTGTTTTTCTATTTTTTTGTATAAAAGTTGTGGATTTGAAAGTTTACCATTTTATATCTTTTATAATTTTTCTACATATTGATTTATCCATTTTTCTTTTTTTTAGAGTTATCCACATTTAACACTTAATGTCATTTTATAATTTCTTCCAATATAGAAGTTATGGTTTTTGTTTTTTATAAGAGTTACCAATTTGTAAAGAATTTACTATTTTATAATTATTTTTAAGATAGAAGTTATCCTTGTTCTTTTGCAATTTGCCATTATATAGAAATTACTAATTAGTTATCCATTTAACACTGAAATCTCTCCATTTATAATTTTTTCAAAGATAGAAATTAGGTTTTTTGTTTTTTATAAAAAAGGTTCCAATTTGCAACCAGTTTATTATTTCATAATCTTTATTATGATAGAAGTTATATTTTTTCAGTTGCAATTATATAGAAATTACTAACTCACCTCTCATTTAAAACAATTGAGTCGCATGATGCCTCTATGTATTGGAGCTATTTATGTTATTTAATGTCAATGGAAATATTGATTTATTTTTAATAAAATTAATTATTCTATAGAAATTTTACATTCTAGTATCAACAATTTGTTTTGGATTATACTATATTATGTCCTAGAACAATTTGTAAATAATATATAATGAACTACCAAAATCAAACTAATATTAAAATAATCAATTTTCTAACTAAATTGTTAACAATATTTAACATTTTATAGAGAAATTTAATAGAAATTGTTTTTTCCTATAATATAAGAATTATTGCGTTTTTTATTTTGTTTTTATAAAAAATATTGTTTATATTTTTTTCCAGTTTCTACGTTATAATCCTTATATAAAAAAGTACCCGATCCTCATATAAAAAAGTAACCCGTATAAAAATATTATAAAAACTAAAAAAAACTAGGATTAAAGATCGCTCCAATATTTTTATAAAATTTCAATTGGCAAATTTCCACGGTTAATTGAAAAACTCGATTTACTTCTTTTATGATTTTATTCAACAGCAATGTGTCAACGTTCCTATCCATGGTTACACAGAACCCGAGCTTCAATGTTCTACATAGTAGGAGCAACACAGTGGATGCTGGACATAATTGATAGAAAACTTTGACCAAAACCATTAACCGTTGACCCGTACCGAATTGGAAATGACGAATTATTGGCCGTACCTAACCGAATCAGCAAATTTCCTAATTTTTTTGCCAGTACGGCAGAATTTGGTAACTATGCTCTACACTACCCGAAACGAAAGAGAAAACATATATACATATCCACAAAGCACACCGAAACACTTCTATCCTGATATGTACAAAATAGGTAATTAATCTTCAAATTTTCATCTTTGTGGGCCCTCCCTGAAGGGATTCAGACCTATTTGGGCTTTGATATTATCAAAAGAATTGGAAGAGCAAACATTGTGCACAGATTCATCAAAACAATTTGTATTATTCCTTACAAAACCAAATTATAAGTTTATGAGGTTCAACTTATTAACAAGGAGAATATTGTTGAAAAAATCTCTCAACAAAAACCAACAACCCAATCTAACCTATTTAATAATGTAAGCATTATTCCAAGTAATATTAGGAAAAATGTAATTATTACATTTTATATATTTTTGTCTAACTCCATCCACTTTTTACTAGGTTCCATTTGGTAAAATATAATATTATAATATTACATTTCACCTTATATTCACCCTCAACTCGTCCACTTCTTATTTCAATTTTTCTTTATATGTGAAGTTTGAAAGTAAACAAAGAAAATATTGAGTAAAATATAAGGTGATGAGAATGAGAAATATTATATAAATTTAATATTATTTTATTTTAATTAGTATTTCTCCACACCTTTGGCCACTTTTTATTGGGTAGGGTTCATTAAGTAAACTCAAAGTCCTATGTGAACATGTAAACATTTGATCCAGTACGACAGAGATGTAATTTGTTGTAATTTTTAAAATTTTAACTTGTCAGAAATCAAAAAAGAAAAAAGCATTAAAATTAATAATTATATTTTTATTTTTTATTTATAGTTATTATAATTAATAATAAAACTAGCATAGATCTATCTTAACTCAGGATCTATGAAGCCCCTAGAGGGATCAAATTTGTAGAGATGCAAACTTCTTTTAAAGCGAAAAGAGATTTGATCCCTTTCGGGGCTTAGTAGATCCACAGTTAAGATTGACATTCACAAACATGACCATCCAAATCCAAACCCATAAACTCACAAATTACTCAAAGCATCCAAGCATAGATGTACAAACCATTCACGGCAAGCAACAAAAACAAAATTAAAGAAGAGAATGGTATAGTAATGTAAAACAAAGAAAACATAATGTAAATTTCAAAGTATGAATTTTATCTCAAACATATGCAGAATAATGATAATCTAAAAATATGCCATTGTTACCCTCAACCCTAGCCAAGGGATCAGATCTCTTTTCACTTTAAAAGAGGTTGCATTTCAAGAAATTTGATCCTTTAGGCGCTTGGTATATCATGAGTTAATATGGATCTACGATGATGTAATTATTAATTTTATATATTTTTATTTTATTTTTACCAAGTCAAAATGTTAAAGATTACAACATCTCTACCATACTAGATCAAATGTTTACATAAGAGTTAAGTTCACTTATGATCCTCAAATATAAATAATTTTTTAATAAAAGGTGAATTAGGTGAAATATAATAGTATAATATTTATTACTACCAGACATGAATTCAATGCCATAATTTTCTACAACTAGTTATATATATAAATATAACATCAAACTAAGATGGATTTAAGCTAGTTTATTTCCCCCTTGAAAATAGGTTATATTCCACCCAAATACCATGGATAACAATGGATCATTCTTTTATTATTATTTAATTTTTATAGGTTTATTTTTATTTTATTTGATTTTCACTGAGTGAACATGTGTACATTACATTATGTTAGGTTACACATTTCTATAATACTCTAGGCATTAGATCTTGGCTCAATGAAAGAATTACAAATACCATGGATTCTTAAAACAATGGGTCATTTTTTTATTATTATTTAATTTTTATAGGTTTATTTTTATTTTGTTATTTTATTTGATTTTCAATGAGTGAATATGTTTACATTACATTATGTTAGGTTACACATTTCTATAATACTATAGGCATTATATCTCTGCCCGATAAAGGAATTACATATATCTGTCATACTAAAAGGGTTTTTTTTTGTTTTTTTTCAATTACTTTGATAATATATGTGTTTGTTGACAATATCTTCCTCATGTACTGCGTTATAGAGCACCTCTAGCGCAATTAAATTTATGTCAAAAAGACATAATTTTATACATTTATAAAATTATTATTTATAAACAATCAAAATTTTATGATTATGTATTTATGAATTTATTATTTAAACTATGATGCTATGAAATCTTACATCAATGCATTCCAGATAGTTAAGCTAAATATTTTTATTTAAATTTAATTAATTATAAATCTTAACAATCCATTATCAAAAATTTAACATTTTGAAGCCAAGCATTTACTCATACTTATCTAATTCTTAGTACTTGATATTCCTCATCATATGTATTTGCTTATTGTAATCTCTATATGAGTTGTTTATTTGTATTCTTTAGGAGATTTTTAGTTAGCTAGATTTAAGATATTTGGTCCAACTATGAACTAACAAGATAGTCTTGTGCACATAGTAAATTTATCTTAAGGCCTATATTGTTGTAGAAATATATGATATTGACTTATCATAATTATATAATAAATGTAGTTTGTGTGTAAAACAATTCTAAATTGGTCTTAGAGCATGTTTCGATGTAACTCCCTTATGGGAGGGCCTAAGAAGACAAGTTTATGTGAGCTATAATTTCTATGAGAATAGGTTAGTGTAGGTAAAATTAGATATGTTGTTTGAGAGTTATGTGTAAAGATTTTTTTTGTTCCTGTGGGAGGGTTTGTAGAAGAGAATTATTGGGTAAAGGCCAAGAGTAAGACATCATTTCTATTCTGTTGTAAGAGGAAATTCATTTTTCCATGAAACTTTTGTTCAAGTTTTGAGTCTTCTAAGGTGGATTCATGTGTGTCTTGGCAAAGAAAGGATGTTTCATCACAAGGTATACATTTCCACCATATCTGTGTGGATGGATGGATATCTTTGTATTTTCATTGAGAGGATGCTTGATAAGAGGCAAGTTGACAAATGTGTTTGATGATTCCTTTGTAGGGAACTCACATATCAGTATGATATCATTTGTTTCTCCTATTTGGGTTTTCTAATACGCACATTGTTTCCAGGAAAACTAGTGTCTATTCAATTATGCTAGTCCCACTAAGACGAATAGTTATCTTAGAAACAAACAATTCAATGTAACTTGTGTTTTCTTTTATGGGAGATAGATAAGAGAGAAGCAGAGAGCACCAACCTTAGTCTTTTGTTTGGCTCCTTGCTTGTTTCCTCTCTCCTTTGATAGAACTTCGCCACTCCTTTCTCACTTGTCCCGCTTCAAAGAACACCTGTAGAGGAAAAGCAGCAAAATACCATCAAAGCATAGAGATCTTTAATACCACAAACAATGTAGAATCAGATGTACATTAACCATACAATTGCATTCACAAATACAAGATTTACAAGTGCACAAGTATATGGATGAAAACTCAAATAACTTTATTGATAGAAGTAGAAGAGAGGATTAAAACCCAGCTGTCTGATATAGCGCCATCCTCCCTAGATGAAAGCCCTCTTCACCTCATGAAAAAGCAAGATCACCCAAAAATACAATGTCTCAATGAGAAACCAATAACACTTCCTTACAGATTACAAAATTCTAGCCTCTAGATCTCTAGGATGAGGGATCCATATATAGATATTTGCAGGGGTGAGTCAACTTCTGGGTTTTTGATTAGTGTCATTTCACTGATAATTCTTGGTTCCACTTGGAGATTTCATGATCTCTTACTCATCCCTTGGCGAATTCAGAGAGGCAAGTGTCATATAAGCAGTTTCTAGAAGATTCTCTCAGTTTCCACCTAGCAAACTGCCTCTGCCATTTGTCTACTCTCACTCATCACACCCTACAAAAGGGATTTTCAGTATGCATCACACCCCTAGTGTGTAACAAGTGAGATGCATCGCACCCTCAACATGGAGCAATCTATATGGTCCAATTTTGACCAGTTCTAAGTAGTTTTTTAGGGATGACTTCTGGGAAATGATGTAATCAGTTGACCTTGATCCTTTTAGGGTTTGAAACAACACTTTTAGGGGTTTGAGATACCTTGATTTATTGACATATGCGATTGGGGTTGCGGTGCCCAAATATGTCTATAAAAGTTGCCCCCTAAAGCATGAGGTTGTAAATATTCTGATGTTGGGTCAAATGCTTTATCATGAGGATCCGAGGTTTTTCGAACTGGAAGGTGACCTGTAATAAGATACAATACAATACATTATCTTCATAATATTTTCATGATCTAGCTGAGGCGGGCATTCCCATGCTCAGCTTTATAAATTCATTTTCATGTACATAGGATAGACAATTGTTTGCTGTTGCAGATTGGTGATTCCGGTAGAGCCATCATTCCTAGCTTAAATGATCATCTGCGCAGCTATGGAGTACATTTGATGCCTTTATTTTCCTGAATATATCGCAGCCCGGATGGATGAAACTAGATCCGAGGTCTTCAAACTCATTCAATCTTTGCTCATTGTACAAGTCAATCCATGTGAAAAGATGTTCTGAAGTCGAACTTGGAAAGACATCACCTAATTAATAGCTAATGATGTAAGATGTTGAATGGCGCGAGAAGAATCTCCGATAATGATAATGACCCTCAAGGGACTATAGTACAATTCACGTTGTGTGAATATAGGACTTGACATCGAACACCACGCAAAGTCTTTCGGTCAAAGGCCATTGATGTAAACCTATCGCCAGAAGTGAGAAACTTGTCATTGAGGCATGCAAGCTTCAAAGTACTGAAAGGGTTGTTTGTAAGTCAACCTCTTGGATAATGAGCTGATGTCGACAAGAAGTGAGCCGTCGTAGGAGGGTCTTAATGAATCCCACATCTACGACACGAAATGAAGAAAATGATTTTCTGGAGGTGAATATGATTTGATGATACAAGGTTCAGGGTGGTGGTTTTGAAAAATAGTGCGTGAAGGTATTGCAGTGGATGAGGTGTTAGCTGGGTTGGTGAACTATCTAAGCGGCTTCTCTTGAAAATATCGGCGACACTGTGATGGATCGGTAGCATTAACCCCATGGATGGTACGAATGACCAATGGCGATGGTGAACAGAATAACCCAACTCGACTCAGTCATGGTGATGGAGTGAAAGTGTCATGTTCAAGAGTGACCTACTACCAATGAAGTTCTTCAAGTTTTCTTCCATTTTTCCCTAGTCATTGTTGACTAGTACCTCTTTATTTTTGTTAAGCTTGAGGAGGATAACATATGCTTGTTCTATAATTTTCCCTTCGGGCAAACCTGTCGCTTTATTTTAGCGATTCTAGCAACAGTGAAACTTGCTCTTGTCTAGTTAGACAAGTCTATCACTATTGTTTTAACAAGATTAACGAAAAAGACAACTCATTCCTTTTCATATTTAGAGAGTTTGAAAAGAGACAGAAAGGAAACTCCAGTAGTCCTTTTTTGTGGTATAATTCCTTAAGTCTGAAAAAGTATAAAGTAATACAAAAGGGATGAATTTTTGATAGTTTTAGCGAGCCTAACAAGACAAGAACTCGATCGTTTTATGTAATGATCCCTCAGGTCTAGAAAGATTAAAATATAGAGGAGGGATGACACTTCACTTTACTTTAACGAGTTGGAGAGGCTAGCAGCTTGCCAATCTTTTCATATTTTACGAGTCTAAAAAGAGCTTAAAAGAGACTCATTTTTTGAGGAACGAGTGATGTATCCAGGTAGCAACCAGTTCCAAGTAAGTTTGGAACTTCTCAAACACATCAACTTAATGAGGGTGGTTAATAGAATCACTCGTTGCAGTTGTTCCTCAAAAGGGTAAACAATCAAGTGGAGGCATATGATCAGCTAAAAGAGTGGAGGTGACGGTAATAACACAACCAAGGCTCAAACGACTGATAGCAATGTGATCACAAAGGTTATTTACCGAGGGTGGATTCATTTTTTAATGAGCTTGAATCTTTGGAAACTATGCTCAATGGCGGGTTTATTTTTTAACAAGTTTGAACCCTGCAGTAACACTGTTCATTGTTAGGTTTATTTTTTAATGAGCTTGAACTTTGCGGAAACATTTCTTGTGTGGTTTGCATGCCCCTAGTGTGATGGAAAGGGGAGTCTCTTGTAACCAGATGGAAAACACTGTGGTGAAGCAGGACGGCTTCGTCCAAAATAGACAAAGGTGAATGGTGTGATCGACTGGTGTGATAGACCAATCACATAACCTACAAAGAAACTTGTCTTTACAACTAGGTGCATGCCCTCCAAGCTTCATTACATTCACTAGACTACTCATGGTTATGAGGTGGATGGAATGAAGATTCTTTCATGAGATCAAGTGAAAGACTCGACTTGGAATTTTGCTCCAGGGGTCCTTGTTTTACAATTTTTGATAGAAAATGAAAAACTGAAGGATGATTAAGGTCGCTAGAATAATCTTCGTTGTTACCTTGAAGATGGGAACAATGGTGGTAATATTCCCATGGTGCCTCTCCTATCATCATTGACTGAATGATTCCTTTGTCTGTAGAATGTACTTGAGACTAAGGATTGGAAGAGGTGCCATGCTCTAGAGGCCTGTCTATCCAAACACTCGATGAGTATTGATTTGGGTTTTCCACCCAGGACCAGCAAATTGATTGCTACAAAATTTCTATTGGGCTTGGAGGCAATACCTGGCGATGATCCATGCTAACAAAATGTTCAGAAATCTTCTTAATATTTGCTGATATAGAAGATACCATATTATAGGTTTCCACCGTGGCCACTTCCACCAGATTACTTGCAAGTGGTAAGGAAAAAGTACCCATTAATGCAGGGTCTTTTAGAAGGCCTACTCTAACATTTTGAAGTGATTGGGAGCTTACATGGATCACTGGAATGCTTCCCATAACTTGTGAACTATTGGGGAGAAAGGTTAGTTGGTCAATGATTGTAATTCTGCCTTGGAATGGAAATGCAATCTTTCTAAAATAGGTTGACACCACAACAACCATAGCATAAATCCAGGGCCTTCCCAGTAGCATATTGTAATTGAGGTTTCCATCGATAACTTTGACTCCAATTTCTACTCTCTTTCCCCCCAATTCGACTTGCAAGTTACTTAATATCCCATATGGCGTGTATGTTTTACCATCGAATGCTTTTAATGTCGTCGATGATCGTGACAAGGGTGGTGAGCCTAAAGTTTTCTAGCAACTCATTGACATTATACAGGTTGATGCACCCTCGTCCATGATCATTCAATGAATGGTTTTGTTGAGGGCTTTTACCTGTATAAGAAAAGTGAGTTGGGCCGGTAACTGAGGTTCATATCCTTTGTGATTAGAGGCACAAGATTGGAATCTGTTGGGTCAATCCCACCTATTGCTGATAATAAAGCTTGCTTTTAGGAGGGGAAATTCTGCAGTACTTCAAGGATCGACATAGCAGATGGCGATTGGGCCAGATCCTCTACTATATTATAATTCTGTACTGATCGAGCATGAGAATTAAATGTTGATTTATTTACTACTCCCTTTGGCGGCTTTATTGTTAGCTCAGGAATGATGGGTGTCACAACTTCGGTCGAAGTTGTTGTCGAACTACTAGGTTGATCTATAGCCTTATTGTTCGGTATCTATGGATTCCCATAATATTTATTCCTTATCGATATCAAAGCATCGTTTTCCTTTTTCGAAATGGACAACGTAAGCACTTGGGATGGGGAAGCATTATTGATAGCAACCAGATTAGTTTTCGGGTTTGGAAATGGATCAGTCAATACCACTGAGGTACTTTGTTTCTTGAAGAACTTCGTGACCTTAGCTCGATGCGGACAATCTCTCTTAGAATGGTCCTCATCACATATGAAACATGGATGATTAGGTTTCTTTCGCCTAGTAGGGTTTCTATAAGGTTTCTCAGGACTCGAATCTTCTTGTTTCTTCTTTTTGTTTTTCCCTTTCTTCTTGCCCCCTGGTTGCTTCAGTTCTTTGCCTTTGTCCGACGACACAACATTAACCTTTGAGGTAGGAAGTTTCTCATTTGATTTTTTTACTGGAAACTACAGGGGCTTTACTAGATGGGGTCTTTGCGGTTTGCGTACTTGAGGTGCCAATCACGCCGTCGCCGACATGAGAGTCCCTATTTGATTTAGGAGGAGGAACGAAAAATTCCAGTCTAGGAGTGTGAGGAATTTTGTCATAGAGCATGCCAGACTGGGTATAAATCAAGTCCAAATATTGTGCACAAGCAATAACTTGCTCTTCAGTGACAACTCCCCCTTTTGCCACATCTTCTGGAATAGAAGGTAATAATGACTTAATAAACCACTCAACTAGAAGCTGATCAGGAACATAGGTTTTTACCATTCAATGATGTCGTCGCCACTAATGAATATGATCAAATATGTGAGTGCCTGTTGTCTGTTTAAAATTGGTAAGGAGCTCCATTCTTGTTTCGTGCCTTATAGGTTACTGAAAATGTGTTAAAAAGGTACTTGCAAGGGTGTTGAAGTTATCGAATGAAGCTCTAGGCAATTTGATGTACCATTTCACTGCTAGACCAGTTAGTGTTCACTGAGAAAGGTGAAGCCTAATCGAATCACCATTGAGGGTGTTGGACGAACACCACAAATGAAAGTTCATTACATGATTCAATGGATCTTCACCTGGATTTCCATTGAATTTAGGAATATCTGAAGGAATTTTATGAAGAATCATTGGCCACCAAGGGGCGTAAGCAATTGTATCATTTGTTAGCCGGGTTAGATCCAGTATTTCTAAAGTTTCTACGAAAGGCAACTGTTGATTTAGGTTTCAAGAAGCATACCCGAGATAAGATGGGATTGCCTAAGTAGTGGGTCTTTGCATACTAGCATAATGCATTTGATGCTGATAACTTTGATAAGGTTGATGGGAAGAACCATTATAATATGATTGTTGGTAACCGTTTTGAACATATGGTTGCCCATTACGTGCAAATTTTTGTTGCTCAGGTCCTCGATAAGCTTGCTAGAATTGTGGTTGTTGGTATTGTACCAGCCATGGTTGTTGGACAATTTGTTGTTGTCCAATACTGGATGCTTGACCAAGATGCGGGGTGATAGTACCCATTTGAGCCTGAGTCACTCTGGTTAAGGACCCACTAATCTACAGTTGTGATTGAGTCATGGAGACAAGAGGCTGTTGTATTATGACCTGAGAGACTTGAGGTTGACATACAACAGGCAGTGCTTGTACTTGTGACACCATCACAATAGCCGGTGTAGTGGGAATGTTCGACACAGGTTGATTTGGTTGCATTGAATATACAACTCTTGGCCATTGAGGCAGTATTGGTACCCAACCACTGGATGCAATTCCAGCTTGACCCGAATTTTGTTGTGAACTCTCATATGGTTGTTCTCCCGAAGGGAACAATGAAAAGGCATATTTCCCCCCATATGGCGGCAATCTAGTGTTCAAAGGGTAAATTGGTCTTTGGAGACTGGACTGCCCAAATTGATACTGATGTGAAGGATCAATTTGCCGAGTCTCAAAATAAGAAATTCTAGATAAGATTCTGGACGAACAAATAGGAACAAACCATGCTGTTGAAACAGTTCCTGGGTGGACTCCATCTAGCAGTTTAGAACTAGTTGGAACAGATGGTATACCAGTGAACATTGTCAGAGTAGCAGTGAGAAGCTCTGCTACTGTATCAGATGAAACAATCCTAGATGTTGATGGTTGTTCAAACATATCTAGTCTATCCAAAATATTTCCTAGTGATTCGACAAGAACTTGCGATGAAGGATGATTGAAAGAACTAACTTCAGTAGTAGAAGGATATAAGGGGATCCCAGTTCCAAAATGCAATGGGGTATTGGATGGAAGATCCTCTACAATCTCTTCTATAGTTATCAGTCCAGGTGGAAGAGGTAGACCCTTAGGTTCGTAAAATATTTCTGGTGCCGAAGAAGGTATAGTCTCTGTAGCGACAGATACTGGAGGGGTGACACCTTCTAAATCAGCCCTAGATGGAGTTGGTTCAGGAATAGAAATGTTTTCCGTTACACTAGGATCAGTTCTAATGTCCTCTTATAACTGCAGAACTTCTTCTGTAGCGGTAGGGGCACCGGAAATAATTGGAGTAACTAGAGTCTCTAATGATGTTGAAACACAAGTTTCAAATAAACCAGGAGATTTCGACTCAGTTAAATGAGATTGTTTGGCTCAGAATGGTTTCGTTTCTAGAGTCAAAGACGGTTGACTCATTAGTCTTCCTGAATGATGGGGTTTTGATTGACTTTCTTCCACAATTGCAGATTATTTGATCAACTCAAAATTAAAAGGGGAAAATGTTATTCCGAATTAAATAAATTTTATGACGCTTTGACACAACTTGCTTTTTCAATTTGTAAGAGTCGAGAAAAAGCTAAAGGTGACTCTAGTCACCTTCTATTTTTAATGAGTCTGAAGTGACAAGTGCTCAGATGGACGTTTTCTTTTAAGGAGTCAAAAAGGAACGAAAGTGACTACTCTGGAAATCTAGACATAGGGATTAGCAAACCAATCGCAAAACTGCAATATAGACCTTGGTGGTAAATTAAAGAGAAATTACTGAGGACTTTACATATGGTAGTCAATCTTTCTGAATGCTGTGTTCAGTGCATTGTGATCCATAGTGCGGCAGACATGGCTTCCTAAGGATAAAGGATATTAGCTTATTGTGCTCTCCCAATATATACTCGACGGTATGTTGGAGCACAAGTTTGTACTGGCACTTGTCATATTAAAGAGGAGGTATCACCCAACCTACAATGAAAAAGATAGTTACAAATCTTTACGACGCGAGAATACGTCTATAGCCTAGACTTCTAGATTTTGTGTGTTAGGTTCCAAAGTGTTTTTATGTTCATTAAAGTTTATTTTATAGTTGATCTTTCTTAAGAAGTTTTCCTTTCAATGTTTGCCGCGTGATGTAGATGTACAATTCCTAAATATGCAATCTAAAATGGTAAACAGTGGTTTGTTTTATTTTAGCAATGAAAATCCTAGCTACTAAGGAAAGAAGAGTAAGATTCTTTCAACAGAGAGCAGAGAGCACACACTAAATGCACTTTTCCTAAATCAATTTCCGCATGCAGTCTAAATGAAAATGCACATGCATGTATTTTCTTTTCCGTTTCCTTAATTTGATAATGTCAAAAAGAAAGCTAAGTATAGATCTGAACTACTTTTCTTCAAAGCTACATTTTAGCAATTTCTTTTCAAAAACGAAAGGAAGACTATGACTACACTTTCAATTTCGAATGGGAAACTTCTTTCGACACTTCAAATAATGACAATTGAAATCATATACAATGGAAAAAGTACAAATGACTATCTGAAAGAGGAAGACTCTACGACACTCTTTTCTTGACTCAAAACGACAATTGCGACACTTTTGAATCAAAAGACGACAGTTCGATTAAGCTACTATTGGCAAAGGAGGACTGTAAATGATGAAAAATACATAAAAAACATTCACATTTCCCTTTCAAGGGAGGTTGAATAATGTGAAGGAATAAGGTTTCAACAATGATATATTGATCATAGGCTACAAAACTACTAAATAGAGCTAAAAACAATGAAGAAAAAACCAAAAATCAAAGAGGGAAAAAATCTCATTCAATCATTGCACCTGTCCTTAAGGGAAATAGGGATGCATCTCACTTGCAGTGCATAGGAGGTGCGATGCATCCAGACTGCCAATGAGAGATAGTTCGATGGTCCAAGGATGAGACTGAGCTTGGTTTTCACTCATAATTTGCAGCTAAGTTCAGTGATTTAGGCCGAGTTTAGGATGGATAGTAAATACAAAGTTTAGGAGTATGATCTCATGAGGTTATTGAGCTACCACCAGGGCAGTTAGGATGTTTGCAAGTCAGATGTTCAGTTCATAAACCAACCCAGAGATTGACTAAAGCAGCGTTGATCTACTTTGTAGTTGCATAGAAAAAGTAGTTCGAAGGCTAGTTGGCTTAACTTTAGGCTCCGTCCGTAATTTATAAAGAAAACAACAATAAAAAACAAACAAACTATTCGCTCCCCAGTAGAGTCACCATTTTGTTTCTGGGAAAACTAGTGTCTATTCAAATTTGCTAGTCCCACTAAGATGGGTAGCTATCTTAGAAACAAACAATTCAAAGTAACTTGTGTTTTCCTTTATGGGATATAGATAAGAGAGAAGAAGAGAGCACCAACCATAGTCTTTCGCTTGGCTCCTTGCTTGTTTCCTCTCTCCTTTGATAGAACTTCACCACTCCTTTATCACTTGTCCTGCTTCAAAGAACACCTTTAGAGGCAAAGCATAGAGATCTATAATAGCATAAACAATGTAGAATCAGATGTACATTAACCATACAATTGCATTCACAAATACAAGATTTACAAGTGCACAAGTATATGGAGGAAAACTCAAATAACTTTATTGATAGAAATAGAAGAGAGGATTACAACCCAACTATATGATCTAGCACCATCCTCCCAGCATGAAAGCTCTCTTCACCTCATGAAAAAGCAAGATCACCCAACAATAAAATGTCTCAAAGAGAAACCAAAAGCACTTCCTTACAGATTACAAAATTCCAACCTCTGGATCTCTAGGATGAGGGATCCATATATAGATATCTGTAGGGGGGTGAGTTAGCTTCTGGGTTTTTTATTAGTGTCATTTCACTAATAGTTCTTGGTTCCACTTGGAGATTTCATGATCTCTTACTCATCCCTGGGTGAGTTCAGAGAGGCAAGTGTCATATTTGCAGTTTCTAGAAGATTCTCTGGGTTCCACCTAGCAAACTGCCTATGCCATTTGTCTTCTCTTGGTCATCGAACTCTATAGAAGGGATTTTCAATATGCATCACACCCCTTGCGTGTAACAGGTGAGATGCATCACACCCTCAGCATGGAGCAGTCTGTATGGTCCAGTTTTGACCAGTTCTGAGTAGTTTTTCAAGGAGAACTTCTGGGAAATGATATAATCAATTGAACTTGATCCTTTAGGGTTTGAAACAATGCTTTTAGGGGTTTGAGAGCCCTTGGTTTATCTACATATGTGATTGGGGTTGCAATTCCCAAATATGTCTATAACATACATGATAGGATGTTATCTCAAATCAAGCCTTTCACTATGATAGTATGTCCATCTTTACCAATTGGCTCACATAAAATCTGGATAGGTCCTAGTGGAGCTTGCCTCATTGCAAAGTCAATTGCAATGCAAAAGTTAGGTCAGGCGCATGCTTATTTGTACATTTGTTGATCCCAAGTTGAATTTTGTCACATCAAAATTCACATTAAACAAAAAAGGATAGAGAAAAATGGTTGGGCATGTGCATATGTATGTTCTGATGAATTCCATCTTTTAAATGACAATGAAGCATCAATTGGAACACACTTTTAAGTGGCTACTAGGTCCACACTTTTTATTGTTGTATATAATTAAGATATTCCCTTTTAATGAGGGCCTTTGTTATGTTCTTAGTTTGTATGAATATTTCAAAGATCAGTCAGTGCATTAATTGCTCTAATTTGGACGATGATTTATTTTATGATTGTGATATTTCTTCATTACAAAAATTTGATGCACTCAAAGGCCAATTAGGAACCTTTGGGTGGTGGCATAGTTACTTTTTTTTAATAGGAAATATTTTTATGTTAATTTATTTTGTAAAATAAATGATGATTAATCTCTAAAATCAAACGAAAGAGGCCACATTTTGATACTAACTTGGTTGTTGTCAAATTATGCCATTGGTGTCAAGCAAAGGGAAAGATCCTTTGGTGTGTTCCATGGCGGGAGTCAGTTGGGTGTGGAAAGTTAAAAATGGGAAAACCTTGGCTAAGGTGTGAAATGAAGCAATTTGGGTAGACCCAAAAATGAGAAAGCTCAAATTTAGCTAAAACTAGGAGAATGAGGCCAAAACTTCAAAACTTTGGTAGAGAACACCAAAATTGACATTAGACAAAATGACTAACAAATCAAGTTTTTATGGTCCTATTTTGTTTGTTAACGGATGGACAAACCACCATCAAGTGATAATATATCTACTAGAGGAACCAACATATCATCCTTTTAGAAATGTTTAGTATCGAGAATCATTAAATACACATTATGTGCTAAAATCCTTGGTCAAGCCCTAGTTGTGGAAGCACTAAGGTGCAACACCTAAGTTCTAAACATTCTTGGAACCTTGGTGCATCATCAATTTAACTAAGGCATAAAGTGACAAATCACTCAATATTTGATATGGAGTTTTCCTTGGTTAAGCACCTAATCATGAGGCACCAAGGTGTAGCACCTTAGGGCTAATATCTCTCAACATATCTCCATATTAGAAATTTGGCAAAGCATGTAGAAGTTTTCTGCTTCGATCATATCGTGTAGCTCAACCCCTAGTCATGGCACTATGTCATATGGGTGCTAAGGTGTATAACCCGAAGGCTTAGAACCCTCGACTTATTGGCACACTTTAGTTATAGCTAAAATGTTAAAATGTTAGGATTTTCCCGATAGCCAATATATCAACTCTTGTTATGATCTTGGTCTCGATGAGGTTAGGTCTAGTGCCAAGGGATTAAAGTCCTTGGAATATCAATGCCTCATAAGGTTTGTGATGCAAACTCATAGAAAGTTCCTAGTATTCAATATCTCAAGCACTCGTAAGCACCCAGTCTTGGCACTTCGTCACAAATGTATTACAATATAGCTCCCAGAGTGAAAGTGTCGTGAAAATTCATTTTCACAGGTGTTTCCAATGTTAAATTTTTTTGGACTTTCCAAGGCCCTCAATCATGATATGTGTAGAAGTGAGTGTCAATAGGGAAATTTGAAGTTTGAGTCTCATCCACCCAATATCTAAAATATTAATATGAAAGAAGGTCGAATTATGTTTCCTGGGTGTTTGGTTGGCCACTAATGTGTATATTTAGTAAAACATAAAGCATTTGGATTGGAGGGATTTTTAAGGTACGTTAAAGCAATGACATAGTGCTTGGACATAAATGTAAGTCCTTAGGTGAATAGGGTTGAAAGAAAGGGAGTTTCAGTAATGATAAAAGAACTTGCATAACACTTGGCCGTAAGAATAAATATATATATATATATATATATATATATATATATATATATATATATATATATATCAAAAATATAGTAATTGAGTCTAGATGAGAATAATAAAAGAAGCATGAAAATTTGAAGGCTTAGCTGAAGGCAATGCCAATATATGACAAACATTATTGAATCATGTATGTGTAGTGGTTGAATTGAGCATCTGTTAAGAGAATGAACTAATAATGCTGAAGTAAGAGGTGAAAATACAATAAAACTATATTTTGGATCTAAAGGAAGAGTCGAGTGCAAAGAAAAGATTAAGTTAGCTGGATGAATAATTCAGAACAACATAATGAACTAAGAAATATAAGATTAAAGTTGAGGTGTCTGAAGAGAATTACAAAGAAGTTAAGTGAATCAAATAAGATAATAGATTAGAGAGGATTGATGTGATTACAGAGAATTGCTAAAAAACTTATTTAACTAGAGAAAAAAAAATTGCAAATAAGAGATCAAACGGGATTAGTTCTCATGTAGGTTGGTGCTTACACAATATTGAGGGGATTGATGTTTCCTACAAGTTGGTGATTTTAAATATGAGGAGATTGGTGTATCATAGAGGTTTGTGCATACATAAACCAATCAATTAAAATAATTTTTGTGGTTTTCTTCTTGAAGGGTTTCCATGTATATCCCATGCTTTATGTCTTCTTATGGTATTAGTGTTTAGTTGTGCTTGAATTCTTTAAAGAAGAAAAAAATTGTACTATAATGAATCAAAACCCCTCTTAGTATCATTGTGAATCCAAAAATTTATATTAGAGGAGCTTCCTTTAGAATCAATCAAACCACTAGAAAGTAAATCTGAAGGGGACCAGTCAAGATGGATCTTTTTCAAATAGAACCCTAATCTTTAATGGATAAAGTCATGTGTTCTAGAAGATAAGAATGAGGACCTGTATGATGTGACTTGGAGTTAACATTGACTCTTTGTCATGAATGGTTATAAATTTCCAGTGTAACATACCCCATATTGGCCCTAACACAAAAAAAAGGTTAGAAGAAGGAAATTACTATGCTCACCCGACCTCCAACCTATTGTTATGGAAATGGGGTCTAAATTCTTTGATCTCTTACAAATTTGTCATAACATAAAATAGATGGCATCATTGTGTTCATCTCGTTGAGAACTTTCCAACAATATAAAATCCTCTTCGATCTAGCATCTAAATTCAAAAGATATGACCAGTTAAGGTTTGGTCAATGAGATCGTGCCATGACATCTTAACCTATCACGTGGAATGCACATGATCCTCCATGTGCCTATTCATATCATAGGTCAGATGATAGTTTCCAATCCATTCACACCATAGCCCTTGCAAATAATGAAAACTTATTCTATATACATATGCAAGTTAAGTGGGTGTGGGACCTCTATGGCCATGTCACCCTAGAAAAATCTTGGTGGGTTCTAATATTATTCCCCTCTAGAAAATACCAATGGAAACCTTCTAGTCTACATGGTGTTGTAGACTCTACATTAATTCACCCTCCAGCCTTGACTAGTAAGCGAGCTCGTTTTATGCCACGTAGTGTTTGTCCCAACCAAATGTGCCCCACACCCCAAGTCACCCAAGGAGATAGATTGAGGAGATTATACCATGCTTTTCATGTAAATTATCTAGGGTCTAGTGTCCAGGGTGATGTCATTGGTCCTAAATTTTGGGACGACGTCATCCCTTGTCACATCCTCCACGACATGCACCATGTGACTGTGGGTTCTACCAAAAAGTTTTCTCACAACATTTAACTGGGTTCTTCCTCCATCGTATTGCACTAAGAAACAAGCCACACTTACACATCTTCTCGGTGATTCGACCCTAAGATTTTCCCTTGGTGCTCCCCTTTGAGACTTCGGGGGACAAGGTGTCGGAGTCATCCAATGAACATGAACGCTCACTCCTCAACAACCCATATTCACCTTGGCTTTGCCCTTGGACTTGGCTTTTTGCCATTGAGCACTTAATATTGAGTCCCTTTTACCCTCTAGGACATGTACTTTCAAGCCTGGGGCACTTCATTAAGGTTCGTGCTCCTCCACTCTTGGCACTTGGTCATGATGCCCACACGTATGGATAAGAGCCAAGCCCCTTAACATATTGAACTCAACCTCTAATCATTTCTATAATAGTTTATGAATATAATTACAAAGCTTTCTGAGCCATCCCTCCTGAAATTATAAGTGCATCGACATAACCAACAAGTATATACTTATTTATACACAAACACACATTTATACATAAGCTATGATATCTATATATATCTTTTCACAGGGCTCATCCTCAACCCATTTAATGTATAATATATATATATATATATATATATATATATATATATATATATATATATATATATATTACTTATATAGGTGACGTTGTGCTTCCTACACTTATAAATAAGCATCATCTAGATATACAGGTTGGTTATGTAAATCATTAAACATGGAGATAACACTTTTACAGTAAGGATTTACCCATCCCTCATGCTCAGATAGTTAGATAAAGTTTAATATCAGAGTAAACATAGGTGTTAGATCAATTCCTTCAATAGAACAACAAAACAATAAATATTACAGATACTTAGGCATCTCCTAAGAGTTAGGAAACTTGAGCAATATCCCATACTAAAAAAATAACAAATTCTCATATGCATAAATTCCATTAAAATATAATTTATGCTCAGAATAACACAAGGAACCATACCATTCCGAAACTTTGCAAGAAACCAACATTTCCCAATCACACAAGGAACTCCAATTTCGAGCATTGACAAGCCATTGTTAACCAACACATAATCAAGCAATACACATCCATATATTCACATAGCTATAAAATATTCTCAGCATTAGTGAGGATATTGAATGAACATATCAAGAATGAGCATAATATTCATAGGAATTTAAAATGCGCCATATAGTTTCATATATCATTTACTGGAACATACAACATAAGGAACACTTTTCTTATGTTGAGTGATCTAGAAACTGAGAGTGGGATTTCAATTATCCACCCAACCTTAGACAAGCTACAACTTCATTCACTTGTAGATTTCACCCCTGAGCCAAATCTAGTGCTTGAGGTATAGTGCTTTTAGAGGAGTCTTGAACCTCCACCCACCATCTTGTCATATTAACCAACTGAAAGTAGTGAACCACTCATTGGAATATAACAATTAACTATCTAGATAATTATGTCGATATCATTAGCTAGAATGGGGTAAATTAAGGCCACACTGCCTTCACCCATTAGTTATTCAACAACTTGGCCTCAAGTAGGGAACACTTCCTCTTATGTAGAGGGACTTAAAATATAACATCCCTACAACTCTAGGGACTTGGATATAGAGAGTTTCAGTTGAGATGTAGAGAGGGAAATATAGACAATGGTAAGGAGGTTTTATTAGTTTTGTTACCTCTAAAGGAATAGAGGTCCACTCACCAACAACTTCTCAGTGAAATTCCACTCATGTTCTGAGCATAACACCATGGAACTACCATTAGGTGCTATCATATCACTACCCCTAGGTGCCTCCATCTCTAAAAGGTTTTCAACTTGCATAGTCTCCATTGGTTTATCACCCCTGCAAGGCACAAACACTATTCATTGAATATTAGTGAGAAAGCCTTCATGGGTTTCTCTGCTAGACTATCATCTGAGATCATTTTGTGATTATAGGCTACCAAGCCCTCATGGGTTTCTTAGTTGTGCTATTGTCAAAGTTTCCTTTCTCCTTAAATTCTCTCAGCATTGATATCTTCTCTCCCCTCTCGGTGATTATGTTTTTTTACCATCCAGGAGCCTCGTGGCCTCCTTATCTTTTGATTTGTCCCCTTCCTCCTCCAATGCATATGAGTTGTGGGTGCTTTTTCAAAGACCTTTAAACCTATTCTCCTCTTTTCAATAAGAGCATCTTTACCTCCTTTTCCCTTTCCCTAGGAATCTCCTTAGCCTCCTCTCATGGTCCTTCTTTCTCTATGCACATAGGACCTTCTCTCCTCAGCGTGTGGGCACATGTAAATCAAGAATTCTTGCCTCTCCTCAATTTGTTTGTATGCTTCCATGATAGACCAACCATTTGGTATTTTCCAAACCTCCATATGATCAACCCTTTGACTAACACAACCCATGTTGCCTTTAAATTTGTGCCTTCTTCTTTCTTATGGTTGGTGGTATAGGACACTTGGGTCTATCATCTTATGTTTAGTTAAATTTATTTGTCAGTCATCCCATTTAAAACCACTCAACCAACCATGCCTGATATTTAAAACAACCCATTCCCCAAGAAATATCTTTCGTCAAGGAATTGGAATCCATGTCGCTTGTCTCTAAGCCTTTTAAATTATAATTACATAATTAGAAGGAAAACATTTTACAAGGGGTAATTAGCCTGCAGGGGATATCACATACAACAATATCTCCAATCGATAAAGATGAGAAAAGGGCCTTTGTTAGTAATGTAAAAGAAATGAATTCCATTTTATATAGCCTTGCAGAAACATAAAATGTCAAAGTGATGCAATATGAGTTTGTTAAAGATATTTCGAACAATTTTTAGAACATTTATGAAGGAGATGAAAACATGAAGATAGCTAAGATTCAAACTCACATGATACAATTTGAAACTTTAAAGATAAATGAAGAAAAAGACAATGCAAGCTTCTTCTTTCACTATATATATAATGTTGTGTACACCATTATAAGACTCGATGAAAAAATTAATGAATCAATAATTGTTCAAAAATAATTGAGATCTCTTCTTTTGAAATTTAATGCAAATATTTCAACCATTAAATAAATGAAAAATATGAATGATCTAAATATAGATGAACTACTTCGGAATCCATCTTTATTTCTCATAACTAAATAAAAAATAAGAAAAATCCTGTAAAATTATGAAGTAACAAATATACATTAAGAAATATTGTTGCAGCTTTCATGAAAGAAACTATAGATATTAAGAGAAAAGTAAATGCATAAAGACATTTAGCTGATCTTTTAAATTACAAGTTTGTTGCAAAGATAAGATGTTGCATTTAAATTTTTTTTTACCACATCTATATATGAGATTAAATCCACAGAAAATTTAAAATTCCTATAGTCAATTTTATTTAATCATTTTCTCAAATAAGCAACAATCTAAATTAATCAACACTTATCGGTGACTAAAATTTTAAAGGAAGACAGAATGAAACAATAGGATATGTCACCTAACGCGTTATCATCAGCATTAAAACGAAATCGAAAAATTGATTACAAGTAATAAAAGATCTAAAAAAATTCATTTTTAAAGTTTGATCGAAATTTGAAAGATTAATATTATTGATGATTTAAACCATTAATTTTCAAAACTTAAACAAGTTAATTATCTTATTGATATATAATCATGTATAATATCTCCTCATAAACCATTTCTTGGTCAAATTTCAATCCTAATACATGATCTAACAATTCTCTCATTAAATTATATTTCCTAATATAAAATCTACAACAGTAGTACAAAATCTAAAACAATAATTAATTTTGAAAAACTCGCATTACATTTTAACGACCCTGCATAGTAAAAAGACAACAAATATAAATTGCATCCAACATAAGGTGCTTGATTTTAACTAATCACCAAAACGTAATAAAATAAAACAAAATAAATATAAACTAGCATAATCAATAGTAAATGGTGTTAATATACATTAAACGATGTTAGTGTTAATAGTAAATGGTGTTAATATACATTAATCGATGTTAGTGTCAATATAGTTAGTGTTATATGTTGATTGATGTACAAAAGTTAGAAAACATTGTTGATTATAAAAGGTGGGAAACGTTGTTGATTGGTGTATATCAATGTCATTTAGTAATGTGGTTGTGCTAGTTAACAATCAATGTGTGTAGGGTGTATTCATTGACCATGTTGTCAAGGTTGACCGAGGTTGAAGAGGATTGATTGAGGATTAACGAAGGTTGACAAAGGTTGACCATGGTAAACTATTAATGTAATAATTTATTAATGTTACATCGATTTAAAAATGTTACATTAATGTTGGCCATTGTTACACTGTTACATTAATGTTACATTAATATTGACCATTGTTGACAATGGTTGATGTTACATTAATGTTACAAAAATGGTTGAAGTGGGTTGACACAGTTGACTACAGTTAAAGAGCATTTACCATTGTTGGTCAAGTTAGACCATGGTTGACCTCAATTGACCACGATTGATAATGATTAACATGGTGAACTAGGGATCAAGACTAAATATTGTGGTCGACCTTGGTTTACCATTAATGACCATGGTTACATGGTTACAATAATGTTACATTAATGTTTACCATGGTTGACCATGATTGAAGAGGGATGACTATTGTTGGTTAAGGTAGACCATGGTTGAAGTTAGCTAAAGATGATTGAGAATGATTACTATCATTGACTTCTCAATGATCCACAATGATTACCATGGTTGACCTCAATTAACCATGATTGACAATAATTACGATAGTTGACCTTAGTTGAGCATGGTTAATAATAAATAACAAGGATTAAGGGGAAGATTATGGTTGACCTTAGTTAACCATGGTTGAACATGGTTGATGAAGTTGATCGAAGATAAAAAAAAATGTTGACTTTGGATGGAAATGATTGAATTAGTTTGACGAGGTCAACCATAAATATAACAATGTATTTATGTTACATTAATATAACAATATGACATCAATGTTGTTAGTTGTTACATTAACATTAATCATAATTGACGCTACATTAATGTTAATGTTACAAGATTGGTCTCATTAATGGTTGAAGAGGGGTGACGAAGTTCACTATGGTTGAAGAGGGTTGACCATCATTGATCTAGGTAGCCCATGGTTGATGAAGGTACCATGATGAACCTTGTTAACCATGGTTGATTGACACAACCTATCGTTTTTTCGAGGTTGACATTAATTATGGTTGATTATAATTTTCATGATTGATCAGGGATATAAAGGGAAGATTATAATTGACTAGGGTTGATGTTGATTTATCATAATTTACCTTAGCCAATAAAAAAATATAAATTACATGTCCACATTTAAAAGGAAACAAAACAAATATAAATTACATCCTAACTTGAAAAAGGTTTTTGAAAAGATATTGTATATGCATTTTTAGATGGTATTTATCATGAAAAATTGATGGTCTTTTTTATCTTTTCCGATTGTTTAATACCTTTTCGAGGATCCCACCAGCGTTGGAATTTGGGTTCCCCTTTACTCGTAAGGCAAATTTTATTTTACATTTTGGGTCTTTATGCTTCCCGTCAAGGAATGTTATGTTTAGAATTTTTCCCTTCAAGAGTGATGTTTTGATAACAAATTAACCCTTTACCAACAAGGATTTGATTAAAAAATTACCCTTCAATTACACAACTGTGTTAAAATTTTTCACATATTTATCACAAGGGAAAAAAATAATTGAAAATAACATACAAATGGATTATTGAATACTAAATCTTGGGCTGAAATTGAATGGAACACTCACAATAAAATTTTCATAACCCCGAATTCAAATGTCCTTGACTCAAACATTCCATAACACTTGTACATATGAGATATGACTAAAGAAATCTCATAGAACACATAAGATAATAAAAAAATCAAAATGAATTAAATGATCAATATAATATGGTTAGTTTATACCTTAAGCTTGGTTTTTGAGATTATTTTCCAAATATTCCTACCAAATCATTAGCTTTTGATTTTCCTTACAGTAATATTTTTTTGAGATCAACACACATAATTACCTACCATGAATATGTTTTTTTATCTAACCATTGTAGTTAGGCCTAAGGAATATAAGGTGATTCTATGTATTTTACAACAAATGCAGTAAACTAAAGGTAGTAGATATTTAGGGTTAGTTTTACACTTTTTTTTTTTTCGGAAACCAAATAATATGATGCTACTTGATTGAGATTAAAATATAATTAGATTAGGGAAATGATTTAATATAATGGTTTAATTTTAAGTTATTTATAATTATTCAATTAATAATTTTTTGTTAAAAATTAAAATTAATTTATATTTATAATAAAATTAAACTTCAAACGTTTACTCATAAAAAGAATTTTTTTTTTTTGCAATAGCTTTATAATGATAAATATACATAATTATTCTTAAAAATATACATAGTTCAACATTAAAATGTTTTACATATCATGTGTATTGAGACCACTTTAGGAGCACACATTAACCATTATATTTTATTATTAATGTAAATTTAAGTATAGGTCAATATTAATTCATATTAAAATATTTGATTGATAACCTACATTGAATATTTTATTATATACAACATTAAAATATTTTATTTAAACTTTTCTTAGTTGATATCAACATAAATTAATTAACATAGATCTTCAGCTGAAATAGTTTTTTAAATTTAATGTTGAAACATTTTTTAAAAGTATAAGATCTAAACCTCTTTCTCACACCTTTTTTACTTTTAATTCCTTTACATGAAATTATATTACATCACTGTGGACAAATAAGTAAACATGCATATTATATTCATTTTTTGTTTTTTATTATAGCCAACATTGCTTTTTTATTTAGAGAATGCTTACTTTTTATTTTAAGAGGGACACGTGTCCGAGCCATGTTGAGCACCAACAAACTTACACATCATCCTCACACGGCTGAATAATAATAGTAATTTAAATGGTTTGTAATTAATGATTCAAAATTTAAAAATATTTATGAAGCTTGAAAATCTTGTATTATAACATCAGTAAATTGAACCAACACTGACTTGGTCTTTCTATGATATTGACTAGATTGACTGTTTTTGGCTACCTTTAATTCATATCATAATAATAGATTTATTGTTGGCTGACTTTTTATAAATCACGACACAAATAGTTTTGTGTTATGTGTGTGTCAGAGAGATTGCTATCACTATTTTTCTAATATTATATTTAGCTTTTTACAATAAAAATGTGAAAAATGTATTTTAAGTTTTAGATTTAAATCATTTAAATGCAACGATATAAAATTTGAAAAATGTGCTTAATATTGTTGGGTTTTCGGTGGAATTTCATTATAGCTTTCATGCAATTTATTATTTAGGTTGAAGAAGCCTCAACCTACTCAGTTAAAAATCATGAAAACTCTCTTATATATTCTTATGTATTTTGAAAAAACATCACAATGAAGGTGGGTATATATGTCATCAACTAATAAACAACAATAAGTAAATAAATTATTTATTAGGCACTTTTAATCATTCCTCACACATATGTTCTCAAAATTCAATAAAGTAATCGATATGTTTTCGAAACTCAATAAAGCAATGAGGAATTAAGTAAATCAAAATATACGTGTTTCTTGTTGAAAATGCAATTTATAAATGTTTTAAAAATATTTCCCAATCATCCAAAGATAGCTAAAGAGTTCCGAGTGATTAAAAGTAAATCAAAATATACACACATCTTGGGTGTTTCTTGCTGAAAATGCAATTTATAAATGTTTAAATATATTTCCCAATCATCCAAAGATAGCTAAAGAGTTCCGAGTGATTAAAAGAGGGAATCATATATTGAGTTAAAATTAGATTTCGTATATTTTATATGACTTTTAAATTATTCTTCACATTCTTCTTACTGAATTGTTTTGACTCTTCTAGATGATATTTTATGATAACACATATAAGTTAGGTATAAATTTCTTTTAATCACCTAGGCATTCATGTCCATTCTAGATGATCTGTTACGATACCACATACATAGAAGTCAGGTATGAACATTATGATCTAGAAACTTGTGAAGATTGAACATTGATGAGGCTAGAACAAGGCCCCACTTTCACTAACTTAGTTTCGTCATTTAGATTTATTTGATCCTTAAATGTTTTAAATATTCAAATAACAAAGAGTTTATCGAGCTTACCTAGAAAATTTGAACTGTTTGAATGCTCAAAATCCATTTAATGCTTCTCCTCCCTTCAATCTGTCTAGAGTTAGAATTGAACAAAATACTCCTTCTTCGTAGCACTAGGAAAATAAAATTGCACCAACTTTTAGTCTTTGTTCTATATATTAATCAATTAATGGAGAAAAATTCAACCCAAATAATTCCAACAATAAGTCATTAATGGAATGGTGAAAATTGTTTTGTAAATAAACAATTTCTAACCAACCTATAGAAAAAATGAAAAAGAGTTCATTGAGCTTACCTGGAAAATTGGAATTGTTTGAATCCTGTAAGCCCAAGCCCTTTACTACTACAAGATTTCTCCTCCATTCAATATATTTAGAGTTAGAATCACCCAAAATACTATCAGAATCGACCAAAATACTCCTTGTTTGCAGCAGTGGGAAACAAAAATTGCACCAACTTCAAATTGTGTGCAATACTTATTGAGCACTCATAAGTGTATTATCAATCTTCCCTAGCCTATGAATAGTTATCCTTTGGATCATTGTAAGGGTTGGTCACTCATTCCCAACAAGGTTCACATATGGATCAACCAGATCAATGACTATTGGAAAATGCTATTCAAAAGGTTTCCTTGATGGTTCACATAGATTGAAATAGAGTGAGTCACTCTGAAAGTTATCATACTTCACCTCAAGGTGGAGCACTCTCTCCTCTTAAAGGGATATGAGTTCGAGATTGATTGGTTGGAAGGGAGACTTGGGTAAGATATTGAGCCGCATTGAGGGCCACAAAAATAGAATATATAAAGCGATAGGATCCTTCCTTATTTCCTCGATTCTTAAAAGCAACATGGCTAGTTAGGTGTTATCAAATGGCTCATGGATCCGGTGATGTGATTTTATGGCACCATTGAGAATGTTTGGTACAACCTATATACACTACTCCCCAAGCACAAGAAACAAAATGGTGTCATATAATAAGAGTATCAAATTGTATTTAGTGAGACTTCTTAGAAGCTTTTCCGGTGGGTTTTTCAGGTCTAATTTCTCTAAAATCTAGCAGGAATTTACTGAAATCACAAGCTTGATGGGTAAAAATTGCACAATTGAAGTGCCATAGAGGTTTTTAGGGTGCTAAATCCATATATACAGTAAAAAACTAGTTTAAATAACACAAATCAAGATTTCACCTCATTTTTTACCACCAGATTCCAGCACCAAAATGTCCAAAAAGGCACACTAAAGATAACTTCTTATAGTATTTGCATATCCCTCGCTTAATTGATGGGAAAATATCGAGAGAAATGATCGATATTGAAGAGATAATTTAGTTCATTTGCTTATTATATGCCCTCGATCCTTACAAAATCCACAGGGACTCAAAAAATAATAGTGAGATGCTCACTCAACTAGAGGTTTAGTGTAACTGATATGTATTGTACTCACTCAACCAATTTATCAATTAGTGAGAGAATTCAATGAGTCCTAAAACCCATCAATTTTTGTGTGACTAGTGGGTCGATGGAGAGCTCTCCAGCTACGTCAATCTAAATGTTGGTTCAGAGTAATGGAATTTGATATGCGAGATGGTAGTGTTGAAGCGATAACTATGAATTCCATTTCTAATGCAAAGGTGGCATTTAAGGCACCTAGGGAATGGTAGTTTGCAACTTGGCACCTAGGTAGACATTTTAATATTTCGTAAATGAAAGACTAGTGGTAGATGCCATTATTCAATACCTTCATTAGAATAACCTTTGAGAAAATATTGTTTAAATCAATTCTATGAATTTTCTACCATGAATGGAGTCATCCATTCATGGAAGTATACAAATTTTATGATTCATAAATTTTGTTGCATGTGCCCCAATCTTGTATCACTAGAGAAATGTTAAGAGATCTTAACAAATAAATGCGTTGGACTATAGCAGAGTATAATGAGTAGGTCACACCATTTTTTCAAATGTGAGGATCAAAACCCTTGCAATGTGCCATTGTTAAGTGGTTTGTTCGGACTCAAAGATCTGGTGCAAAACTGGAGTTGAAAACTTGAAATGAAACTTCTACTAATCCAACTTCCACATAGGAAATTGTGACATTTGATAATAATATGCCTAGGTAGCAATAATCTTCAACAACTTGATATAAGGAGTTAATGACATTTAAAAAAAAAAAATAGGGCATCAGAAATATGTTTTACATACTTCCAACATAAACCATATAAATATAAGGGTTATAAAAACCATTAAATCCACATATAAATCGGTGCAAAAGTAAGAGAAATTAGCTTTTATTAATAGACAACTCTGACCAGGTTCGAGACTTCCACATACCACTCAACCATAGACATGGCTTAACCAAATCTCTCTTTTAACCAGTCATCCCCGCGCCATATTCTAAGCATGAATGTGGGACCTTATAAAACAACCAATCCAAGAACAACAAAGGGAATCTAGAGGTTAAACCACATCCACCCTCATCAAGCTGTGATCACACCAAAACTGATGGTCCAATCACAACTGAACAAGACATGGAACACCATCCAGAATCCATCAATCTCCTTGAGTAATTTTCTGTCTCTTTATCTCTCAGGTGTGATCGCAATCCAAACCTAGATCACTAGGCCCTAAAATAATACTACTCCCTCAAGCTTCATCGTGTACCCTTCCAGAACTGGTCAAGGGATACCTAGGCCTTTGGGAATGACCCTTGAGACCACCTCTGCCTTAGATTCTAAAATCCATCCGGAAATTCCAAAGCTCAAAAACCGAAATAGCATCCCAACACACCATGGCATCTCAAAAAAGGCAAGGCTAGGCTAAAAACCATTGTCATAACTTGGCAAAACCATGTCACTGACAGCAAGAGAACCATACACCAACATTCAAAGCCATGCATGTCTAAACCATCTAGGAAATCACACATGCAAAAGGTTACTTGTATGTATTCCTAGCGAAACTGCTTGAGTCCTTCTTTCCTTTCCTTGATCATTGCTTGAGTTTCCTTATATAAAACACACATTGAGTGATTCCCACTAGATATTTTTGTCAAACATTCATCTAGGAATATGTGTCCCTTACCCATGTTCTTATATTGCCTTTATTTACTTTTATTACATGAAATTTTCACAAGGGATGTTAGAGAATCTTACCCCTTGGGGAACATCATTCTTGGTGTTAAACCACACCAAAACCTCATAAGGCCACTGAAAAGAAAACATACTGCCCATGGACCTTTATAACTTAGCTCAGTGCAGTATTTACAATGAAATATACGCTCAAAATCAAAACATCATGACAAAATGACAATATAATAACCATACCACATACTGGAGCTTTATAGAAGAACTCATTACAATGTTTACAATAACCACATATACACATATGCACATTTTCTAATCCAACAAATAAAATGATATGATGCCCGTATCACTCAACAAGGAAGTCCAAAGGCTCAAACCTCCACCCTCAAAGTAATACCAGAATTGACCTCCTTCCGAGGAAGTCCAAAATCCACTGCCACAATCAAAGCTGCATCTAATGTCCAACACTACAATCCTGTGCCACTTGTCCCCTGAGTGAACAATTATCAACTCATTGTTCTAGGGAGCACTTCCAATGTGTATATGATTCCATTTGGAAATGATAATGACCAAAACAAATATATCGACAACATTCCCTTCTCTATTACACATTCCCTCGAGAAATCTAGTCACTCCCTTCTGTGCAGTCACTCACTTTCCAAGTTCCCCTGAATCCCTTATCCTGGGTGATCCATCCCTTGGAAAGACTTTCTCGCATCAAAAGATGAAACAGGAAAGGGATATACCTACCTCAAAATCATCGTACCGATCATAACATGCTCATGGAAATGAATGGACACTATTGGATACAAGTTTCCCACAATGGCCCTGCTCCTCAAGTACTCTACCAACATATTATTGCATGCTCCAATTTGATTTGTTGCTTCTACCAATTCTTGCAGTCGATTTCAACAACCCAACTAGGCATGTTCATGCATTCATTTTCTAAACATGTAACTTCCATTAGATTCAAATAAATTAAAATACACTCAAATCATACATCATTGGTAGTTAATCAATAAGTTACACTTGTAATCCTGTTCACTCCTTGTCACGACAAGTCAAAATAAAAAACATCATGTATAAACATATCACATATGGTTAGCTCAAAACACAACCATCACATGTAACCATCATAAACTAGAATCATAGATCACATATAATCATCATATAACATAGTGATATAACATGCATAATAAAACTGAAATAAAATGTTGATACTTATCCTTTAATCAATCCTTAGATTCCACCTTTTTCTTTATTTCATACACACTTCGGATCACTTGCCACACTAGAAAAACACTGAGTGCCTTCTCCTCAACCATGTGCACATACACATAGTGTTCATCACACACATACAACTACACATGTCATACAACACCATGCAATGCATGCATCTACACCAGTACCAAATGTATGACATGTACACAACACCACTTGTACATTACAACCACCTACACAACATGTGCACATCATGACATGTAAACGACACCACCTATGCAATGTGTACAAAATACCACATGTACATAATTAGGGGAATTTTAAGGTATAAAATGGGCCTCCTAATGAAATTATAAAATAATAGTGGAAATAATAAAATTAGATTAGATTACATCATCAAATTTTAGACGGAAAAAAGAAAAAACTATTTTTACAACTCTTATTTTCAACTTATCTCCTTATGGGTTTACTTAAAATTTTGAGCGAAAACACTCATCAAATGAAAAATTTGATTCCTCATTCAAGGATTACACATGTTTAATACATTTGATGGACCCTACTACACGAAAAATAAGAAATACATGAAAAACATCATTGCAATCACGTTGTTTCACGTATTTCTCATTTTTCATGTAGCAACGTCCATTTAATGTATGAAACATGGGTACTCCTTGGATGAAGAATTAAATTTTACATCCAATGAGTACTCCCGCTCCAAATTTCAGTAAAAACTGAGGGAGTTAAGTTGAAAATATGAGTTGAAAAGGTAGTTTTATTATTTATTATTTTTTAATCTTTTTAATTTTTACTCCAAAAATGGTGAATCGTCCCCCATGGTTGACATCATCATCTTGAATCCTATTGCTTCTTATAAATTTTATTTTGGTTTTACATTTTTCTTAGGAGGCCCATTTTAGACCTCAAAATTCCCCTAATGAGTACCACACACATGACATGTACGTGACACCACATGCAAGACATGTACACAGCACCACATGTACAACATGTGCATGGTACCACATGCTCACAACCCCACTTGTAAAATCAGGCACACAACACCATACGTACATAGCACCATATTTACAACATGCATAAAACACCATATGCACATAGCACTACATATCCAACATATACATAACATCATATGTACATATCAATGCATATCCAACATGTGCACAACACCATATGCACACAACCCCGCATATCCATCATGTACATATCACTGCATATGCAATATTCGCACAACACTCTCTATACCATATTGTACATAACATTGCATAAACAACATGTACACATGCTATGTATACACAACACTGCATGTGCAAAACATCATAGATGCAACATGTACAACATATAGAATAATAGTAGCTCATGTCTACAAGCACATTGTCTCTACCAAGAAACCTTGCTCCCAGTGTCTTATCCATGCTTGTTCCAACATGTTGCAACCACACTGCTTCGTTTTTCTAATGTATTTCAGCGTTACCTATCATAACATAACATAGGAATAATATAATCACATAATATCAACTCATAAACATATGATACTTACCTTGTATATTTTTCATGACTACTCTTCTCAATTGATTCCTCGTAAGACCAAAAACTTCTTCATGCCATTCACCTTTGTAAGAAATCATTCCTCCACAAGAATGATCCTTGCCAACCCTCTCAAACACTGACATAGATACATACATACATAAGCATTAGCATAAAACAATCATCATCCTGTCAGACAATGACATACATGCATACATGTATACATATATAAACATCGGTATAATCATGAGCATAGAATAATTACTAGATAACATAAGGTCTAGGTTAAGAGAACTGTCTTTATTCATGCACACCATGCAAAATATTGAGAAAAAATCATTCCCAACATAGCCAAGGAACCTGACACCTCATATCCATTTACTTTACCTTTTCTGGTTACCTTTCTCATGTTTCTATTGCCACCTTCCATTTACCACCATGGACCCAACCAATCCAATCAATTGTCATAGTTTTACCTTCCGTTGCACTTTGTGATACACAGAGCTTCATCTAAGTCTTACCTTACCTGTTGGGTACCACACAGCTCTCCCAGAGCTCCATTAACGTCCTCCTTTCCCAACAGATTCCCAAGACTCAAAACATAAAAGGAAACCCAAGAAACAAACAAAAAGAAGGTCATGAAAACCCATAACAACAATATGACACTAGAAAAAGTGGCATAGCTATGTACCACACACACAAAATCACAAATAAAGTGCAACAATCATATACCAAAAGCACAAGACTAACACCATCACTCAATCCCCATGGTTCCTAGTGCTTCCAAAGGAAGGCTCAATCCGAGCAATCTCTCTTGCCATGCAACACCTTGCATTATATTGCCATAAACACATAATGTTAGTGCATAAATAAAAATAACAATACATCAGTTACCTTATCTTGTTGTGCCAATATTGTTGCCTTGAAACTACACACATCCATGCCATCTCTCAAGGGACTCCAATTATCTTGACAGATCTACATGTAACTAGAGACTAGCTAATATACCTGTCAAGTACATGTTCATGAATCTAACACATATCCACATAATGTCAACAAAATCAAGATTAAGAAGACCCCTTGTATTCAAAGAACTCATTTTTTTGGAACTAGGATTTCCAAACCTAGCCAATGAAAATCTTGCCCAATTCCTTTCTTTTACCCCTTTCCTTGCTGTAATCGAGGCTTATTATCTATTGCACATCACCCAACTATTAGTTATATAAACACATCAACTATTACCTTGTCATGCTAATACCAAGCATGTTTCCTGCAACTTCTCATACATGTCAACCACATGTTCCACATATCAAGACAATCATATATCTCAATTCGAAATCAACCTTTACCAGGACTAAAAATCATGTCATAATCCATAGTAAACTAATAGCCATCAATCATAATACATAATTCTACAACCATCACCTATCATACTCAAATACATGTCATCTATCTCAAATCATATCTACTAGCACAATCATCTTAAAACAAGATCATTTGAACACATACTCATACTATGCAATTCATTAAACATTCAACCAACTTGCAACATAACATGTTAAATAAATCAACTAGATGCCATAATCAAATAGTCAAGCACCAAATATACAACATAAGAAAACTCATACGTTATTGTCTCTCAGGGGAGGCTATCTCATCTACAAAATCAATCTAGTTAGCAAGATATAACTTCACAACATATCAACTCAAACATAAATAAGATCATGATATCTAGAATAGTCACTAGCTAACATGTTTACATCATAACTCATACAAAATTATCGTTCACACATATGCAAAGTCAATCTAGATTAGTACAACACCATATCACAAATATGTCGGCTCATACCTGAATATCATAACCATAACCATCTGCATAGGCCAATCCAATTTAGCATGATACATATAAAATCAAGGTCTAAATGGTATAACCCTAATCATCAAGATAACTATCATTCTCATCAACAACATATAACCTAATCATCAAGCTAACTAGCATATAACAACAACAAGTTAACCTTTAACATACTCATCAGCAACACATAACATAATCATAAGGTTATCTAATATAAAGCAACAATAGCAATGCATACAACTACATGTTACTATCATTCTTGACTATCTGACGCATGTGCATATAACTACACCAACCAACTAACACCTATCATGAATATAACCATAACATCAAAAGAGATGTACATAACCCTAATGTATATAAACCTAATTCATATAAAAATGATTGACTTACATACCTACATGCCAAACATATAATACTTGTATGACGATCTTCTCTTACCCCAAATTCCAATGTTGCAATCTTATTATGATGCTCTACATCTCCTACTCTATCTCAACGAACACATTAGCATCATAACATACCAATCACCCTGATGACCTAAATTGCATACCATGACTTCACAAGGCATGTTTGAGTGACTATTCATGCATAACTATAACCAAGACCTTATATACATGACCAAAACCAATACTCCATTATACACATTGCCTCATGCAACTATCAACTTGCATAAGCAATGCTTACTCAACTACACATATGCATAACCACATGTAGTTGAGCATAAACAGTCAATTCTTGTAACCAACCTACAACACTTATGCATGTAATTAAATAACCAAGAATGCAACCCAACATACAAGGATGTAATCAAGCTGCATATACTCATGCAACCAATCATATACTCCTCATGATGCATTCCATAAAATCAACATCAAGTTCCTCATGACAACATTACTACAACCATGATCAATCATTATGCAATGCAACAAGCACATGGAATGCAAGTGTAAGAGACACACATGCAACTGACATGTATTCATGACCCACATATTCATCGAATGAGAGTGCAACCACGCTCTGATACCACTCTGAGACACCCTCTCCTAGGTCTACCCAAAGTAACCCTGACAACTTGGGTAAACATGAGGAGAGATTCTAGTACAATCAGATTTGACCTCCTATGTCACCTTAAGGAAGTGGAATCAATGGAACATCACATACAATCATCCAAAATCATCAAAATAACCCTTAGGAGATAAGTATGCCACTCAGACATCCTATCCATGGGTCCCACTACTATTTTACATCTCTTAGGACACATTCACTCTCACACAATGGGAAAGCGAGCGACCAAAAACCCAAAGTCACTCTCACAAGCCTTCCTGCTAGTGACCGTGGACCAGAATTGTCGGTTCTGTGCCAACAATCCTAGGATTTGAGCTACATTTCTAGCCAGAATCTTGGCCTCTACCCAAAACTTGTTGTAACTTATAGAATTAATTAAAAACATGAGAACAATGTTGATCAATTGAAAAACACCCTTACGACTAAACCTGAGCATCCCCAACTGGGGCTAACATTCTGTCAAATAGTTGGCATCAATGCAACTTACAAGTCTACGATACAAGGCAATGCATAAATGACTGAAAGAAATTATGAAACATAACTAGAAGTATCACCTCTTTCTCCATTGAACTACTACATCATCAATTAGGTCTTGCATTCATCCATTTAACAATTACAAGTAAATATATGAAATAACCATGACATAAACTAGTCATTCAACCATGCCTATAACCAACATAAAACCATATAAATATTAGAGATATAAAAACCATTAAATACACATATCAATAAGGTCAAAAGTAGGAGAACGTAGCTTTTATTGATCATAGGCAACTCCAACGAGGTTTGGAACTTCCACGTACCACTCGACCATAAACATTGTTGAACCAAATCTCTCTTTTAGCTAGTCATCGCAGCACCATATTCCAAGCATGAATTTGGGATCTCATAGAACAACCAATTCAAGAAAAACCAAGGGAATCTTGTTGGGTTGTGTTATATTCTTTCACATAGTTAACAGGGGGTTTGAGGGGTACCCGTAACCCCACTTTATGGGGTCCGGGGCAGCGCCCCGGAAAATTTTGGTTTTGGACCCTATGTTAGGTTGGGCGGACCCACCTATGGTTTTGTGCATGATTTTCGCACATGTTTTTTGGACGGGATGGTTTTCGGTCCATGGTTTTGGACGCGATGGTTTTCGGTCCATGGTATTGGATGCTTCAGCATGTATAAATATGTATTGTAACATTGAA
>APFE031596465.1:17348-37402 GCA_000404065.3 Pinus taeda | reverse complement strand
ACACTGTTCACTTACCAACAGTTGATGTCCCTTTTGCAACCATGACACTTTATACGGTGTTGGGTGCCTCCTTGTTTTCAGCTTCAATTTCTCTACTACCTCTGTAGAAACCAAGTTGTCAGTGCTGCCACTATCAATGATCATCTGGAAACATTTCCCTTGAACTTTGCATACTGTCCTGAACAAAGTTTTTCTTTGTGGCGGTTCAGTCACCTCCTTTGCTGATTTGATCAAAACTTTGTTAAGTACCAAAGGCTCTCCGCTTTCTGGTGTATCCACCTCTTCTGTCACTGCTGCCACTAGTGCCTCTTCCTCAGCTGGAGCAACAATTGCATTCCTCTGCTTTATGTCTGCACTCTCTGGGCACTCAAAAGCTCTATGTCCCAGCTTATTGCATCTGTAGCATCTTACTTCGCTGCTTCCTCCTCTGCCTCCTCTACCTCTGGAAAAACTCCCGTTGCCTCTTGCATCACCTCCTGTGGATGCATGCTGGGTTGAGCTACTGCTAGCTCCTTCTGCAGGTGCTGTAGATCTTCGACTACCACCTTGACTTTCCTTTCCTCTGAAAGTCCCTCTCCCACGGGCAGACTGCTTCCTCATGAGTTTTTCTTCAGCCTTCAGTGCTATCTGATAGGCTTCCTCTACTGTTTTTGGAGACAGTAAACTTATCTCATCCTGAATGTCCATTTTGAGGCCATTCATATATCTTGCCACCCTCTCATCTATATTCTGGGCTTCTCCAGCTCTTATGCTCACCTTATAGAATTCTTCTGTATATTCCTTCACTGTTAAGGCTCTCTGCCTAAGGTTTTGCATTTGCCTAAATAATGTCTGCTGATAGTTAATGGGTAGAAATTTACCTTTAAGATTTGCTGCCATCCTGCTCCAATTCTTGATTGGCTGCTTGCCCAGTCTTCTCCTTTCTGCCTGTAGACCATCCCACCAGAGCGCTGCATGGCCTACTAACTTGGTGACAACAAACTTTACTTTCTTCTCCTCTTCCATTTCTTCATAATCGAAGAATTTCTCCATGCTGTTAATCCAGTCAATTAGCTCCTCTGGATTTAGTCCTCCTTGATATACTGGTACTAACTGGTTCCATGGCCTGGCTGTGGCTTTCATCACTGACTGAAAGAGCTTCATCTCAGGAGTAATCTCTACCGCTTCCTCTTCATTAGCTTCGGCTTCGGGTTCACTCACGTCTCCATCATCTATATTCCTGCCGGAGGTTAGTGCATCCAACCTAGCTCGCAGCTCCTCTATTTCTCCCCTCAATTGGACATTCTCAGCATGTCGTCCTCTTCCACCACGTCCACGTCCTCGTCCTCTTCCAACCCTGAAAGCCATCCTTCTCCTGAGATTCAACTCTATGTCAGTGGCTGGCTCTGATACCACAAATAATGGGCTGCTGTCTGGTTCCAAAGACAAGCTTCCCAATCTGGTAGTTATGCCTTCTATGTCTTCAATCTGTTCTTCATGCAATTTGTGGAGATCCTGGTTCATGAACTCTGCCCTTCAATATATGTAACACTTAAAGGATCTTTAACGCCAGGCAATTCTACGCAATCATAAAATCAAACACCTTTTAAATGCCTTCTTGCCAAAACTTAATACAGCAATTGTTAATTGGATTAGCACACATCTATTTTAATTGAACCGTGTCCCATTTGGCATCGCATTAACTTGGTGGACAGGTATGGAACTATGGCAGCGCGCGGCAATGATAACACAACTATATCATATACAAACAACCGGTTGGATTAGTCAATGGGAGGACAGCGCACACAGGGTTTTAATGCTTTTCAATCTACAATGAACAATCACTGTTCGGTCTTCATAAATGAGGGACTGCGCATTTCTTATGGAGACAACAAACCTTTCAATTTAAAACAGAGCGTATTAATACTATGACACCCGCGCGCGCAGAGGTTAACATTGCATACCATTCAACACACAATACGGTTCAGTTAACAAGGATGGCGCAGATTTGATTATGGAGGTAGCACATACAGTGCGGACGAACCACAGTCCCACGCATACCATATAACAAACAGCACACAATACTGTTCAATCTAAGTGATGGCGATGCGTCCACAGAATAATACAACATTGGTCATGCGATAAGGCGTTTTACACACAGCCTTTTAAATGGAAATCCACAGGCCTGTAAAAATATACAAATTACAATCTACAGGTATCAGTCATACGATATAGTATTTTTACACAGCTTTCCAATTAAATTCCACAGACATATCTTTGACAATGGACCACAATCAAAACCTTAAAGGCATTCACATCAAATCAACACCGCCGTTTGGAACCAAGTTCTATCATTTCTATCCAATCCAGAACACACCTTCTGAACAGCGCGCCCCTGTTTTCATTACATAGTTAATTCCCTATTCCTCATACACAGGTCCGCACCTTTACCCAGCACCCTTGACACTGTTTTTTCCATGCATATATAAAATTATAATTCTAAAACTTTACTTGAAAGAAAAAACTTCCTACTTAGCAGCTGATTTTTCCATTTTTGTTTCTTCCTATCTTAGGCTGCTTTATTACAAAAGCAATTACCCAAACAAAGTAACAGTACCTAAAAATCTTAGCTTTTCTTTGTCATGCCTTATTCTATCTAAAAAGATGGCATTTTCCTATTTCTAACTGAGGAAAAAAACACAGGAACAGCAAGCTTTTCCCGTCTGAGTGTATGCTCCTGCATCACCTTCAAGGAACCAAAAACTACATGCTTATGTATAGACGGATGGACAATTTGGAAGTAATTGGCTACTCAGATTCTGACTTTTCTAGATGTGTTGATTCACGCAAATCAACATCAGGAAACATTTTTATGATGGCCGGTGGAGTTGTATCATGGAGGAGTGCCAAGCAGACCTTGATTGCCACTTCCACTATGGAAGCCAAGTTCGTCTCCTGTTTTGACGCTGCTTTACATGGTGTATGGCTTAAGAGTTTCATTTCTAGGCTTAGAATTATGGATTCTATCTCTAAGCCATTGAGAATATATTGCGAGAATTCAGTTGTTGTTTTTATGGCTAAAAACAACAAAAGTGGATGTCGAAATAAACACATCGACAGTACGTATTTAGCTATAAGGGAACATGTTAAAAAAAGAAAGTGGTCGTTGAGCACGTCAGCACTGAGTTGATAATCACTGATCCTTTGATTAAGGGGCATGCCACCGTTTAAATTCAAAGATCATGTAATGAATATGGGACTTGATTCCATTATGTATTTTCTCATTGTATGGACAATGTCATTTTAATGAAATTCTTAATTATTGTGATGTTTTCCTCATATTTATGTGCACCTTAATTTGATTTGAGAAAATTCATATGTGTAGGACCAAGAATAAACATAAGGTTTATTCATTAATAAATTGTTGCCACATAAATTTTAATAGAAATAAATACATAGTAATACATGGAAGATAATACTCGTCATTAGAGGACTTATTGTCATGATTCATGTATCTATTACTTAATACAGATTATCAATGGGTTTTAAGATAAGACATTAAGATTAGAAGTATGGACCAAGTGGGAGAATGTTAAGCTCTTTTTTGTTTTCCCATCTGCTGCCTACAATTATGGAAGTAAACTGCAGTGATTTCCTTAATTTATGGAAACTAACTGCAGTGATTTTCTTAAAATGCGGAAATCAATTGCAACTAATTAATTTCTTGTTGGGAGCTTCTAGAGTGGTCCCCAAGCTCACTAACTCAATCTCCTACAGTTTTACACCATCAAGTTAGAGCGAGCAGAGCTTGAAAGTACCAAGACAAAGAGAGATTTTGGGTGTTTTTTGTTTGCAAAGTTGGTTCTATCTCTTGCGCAGTCAATGGAGCTCTGTATTTTTTTCTGCTCTATTTTACGGGCTACCGCTGTTGTTATTAATGTTTTTACAAAAGGAAGTTTCACGTCAAATTCAACTTGAGTGGAAATCCTTATGGAGTCTGCCTTGTTCACTGTTGTTGCGAATCGTGTGCTCTACGCCAGGAATATAGAGAACTAAAGGACAGAGGATTAAATCCCAATCTCCGTGTACTCACATTTTAGAAAACAGGGCTTTGCTAGAGCAGGTCTCTGCTTCTCATGAAGTCAAATCTGTTTGCTGTGATTATTAACAGTTCTGTTTCAAATTGTTGGTTTGCTATTTATAGACCAGCTACATGATCGCATAAAACATTTCACTAGACTAGTAGTTTTATTTAATATTTGCCTAGCTTTCATAGTTTGCAAGTTAGAAGTTGTAGAATTTTCAGAAAGAAGAAACAGTATTCAGAAACAGCGTGTCTGATACAAACATATTTCAGGAAAGGCTTTACTAGCAATTTGGCAGAGCAAAAGCCCGTCATCTTGTTATCTGCGTAGAAAAGGAAAGAAGAAAGACCTATTGTTGCATTGGACATTTACAGGCATTCTTGTTTTTATTGAGCAAGCATCAATAGCCAGAAGTATTTTTCTTGGACATTAAAGTTTATTCCGCATCAAAGTTCAGATTTAACATTGTTAAAATTTTTGATTTTTTTTAAGTGTTTATTCCGCATTATAAAATCGATATTAAGTTATCACTGAATACATAAATGCAGGTGCTAAATCATTTAAATAGCGAAAAACGCATTTTATTTCACGCTGAATTATAGCGCAGAATTTAGAGAAAAAAACACAACACAAAACTAGGGAACGCCTTTTCTAATTTTGTGATAAAAAGCATGTCATTTCACCATTTGAGATGAGATAAGATTCATGAACAAGAAATTGTTATTGCAGTTAAAAATCAAATAATTTGTTGCAGAACAAATGATACATTTCAAAGTTAATGCACCTGCTTTGCTTAACAGTTAATATCATATCTTTACATACCAAAAAATATGCAATTCATTTATACAAAAATTCAAACTGTTGTGTTCTTCAAACTTCCTTACTATAGTACCAGGGTTAAATACACAAATTTCAGATGAAAACAGTTTTAATCAAAATTTTACAGTTCGGATGAAAGAACATAGAAATCATTTAATTTCCGAGAATTCAATATTAATGCGAGTGAAAGTACCTGCAAGAATCAAGAATCCGTCCAGGCGTCCGAAGAGAAACGCTCAAATTTATCTGATCGAAAAAGCGATCAGACAAAAGTTGCATAATGCACAGAACTTAGGGATATTATGGAGCCTAAAAAGTTTATTTTGAGGTGCAAGAAATAGCACAAGCACCAAAGTTTATTTTGAGGTGCAAGAAATGGCACAAGCACCATCGATGGACTGCTGGTCTGGTCGAAAACTTCACTGGGAAAAGGCACATTTATTAATATGGTTCATATAGCCATCTTAATAATTTCTTACCAGACACACCTAAAAATTTAGGTTCCAATTTTAACTATAATTATTAGCATTCATGACCATGCCCAGATTATTTAAAAATTAAACTAAAATATAAAAATAAATGTTTATTTATGCATGGTACATTTCTTTTACGTACACAAACTCAACAACAATAGAATATATTTAATAATATTCATTATTAAAAATATATATATTTAATATTAAAAAATAATTTTATTATCTATGCATGGTACATTTTTTTACCTAGACAAACAATAGAATATATTTAATAATATTCATTATTAAAAAAACATATATTAATTATTTAAAAATAAAATACATTTAATTAAACTAGGTTTATTGTCTTACTAATAATAATTTGGTTTTTAATCAATTAATTTAGTACCAATTTATTATTTTTTATATAAATGTTGGAAGTTGTTAATTTGGGGTAGCATCAATGTGTTTTAATCATGAAAATTGGTGGAGAGGCTAAAACACATAAGATCTCCAATACTCAGAAATGGTTTGGGCAGTCTAATCAGTTTGAAAGATATTAAAATAATTAATATTTTTTATGGAGTCCCTAAGTCTAAACTTAGTGAAAATAAAACATTAATGTGAATTAACATAAAATTGAGTTAGAATGGTCCAAAAGTCATGGATTAAACTAGATCTAATTTTCGTCGTTGATTAGGGACTTGATCTCGGTCGTTGAATTATCAACGAGAAAAGTATAAGAGGAGGCTTGGGGGTCACTTGGAGAACACACCGAATTGATCAAGTATTCGATTTTCTAAAACAGGGCTTGCTAAGGAAATCGAAAGAGTATTCAAAGTTGCATTTGAAGGGCAATGAATGCAGAGAAGAGAGGAAGGCCAGTGTGGGAGACGCAAAGGCTTCAGAGGTTGATGCAGAGCCTAGAGAGGCTGACATTGGATAGATGTTGGGCCAGAGAGGTTGACGCAGACCCTAAAGGCTGACACTAAGAGATTTTGATGGTTGATTAGGGTTGATATTTGTCTCAGACTGAGAGGTACTACTGCCGAGGCATTCTCTGTTGGGTGAGCCATTTTTGGTACCCAGATTGTATTTTGAAATTGCTTAATAATAAAACCCTCAGATAATTGCACTGGTTTTCCTGCATTGGGTTTTTCCGGGGACATTAGTCCAAAAATAACAGTGTCACTTATGTGTTTGTTTTTCCTTCAGTTGATGATATGTATGTGTTGAGACTGTACTTGTATTTATTTTCAGTATTTACATGGTAAATAACTTGTTAATTAACAGAACGAGTAAGAAGAAATAAATCAGAAAGTACAAGAATGATTTCTAACATTTAAACTTAGAAATTCCAACAAATGTAATGCTTCCATATGTTGTTGTGAGTTGTTATTGTGAGTTCTCAAACGTTAACCTAGAAGTTGTTGTTGTAGTTTGTCATTTCTGAGTCATGGATCCACTTTCTTAGGATCTAGATTCGTTGTGATCTATGTCTTATATCTTTGTAACTGTTGTGATAAATAAAGATATCAAGTGATTCGTGTGTGTCATAATGTGTTCTCTCTATTTTTTCTAACATGGTATTAGAATTGGTATTGGCTTGATTCCCTCAAGGGGGCTAGGAATATGTGAGAGATTATGAGTGTTATTGTTTCTGTATATATTAGTAACTTACAAAGGAGTTAAATTCATGCATTGGTGGTTTTGTCAAAATTGTGTGCATTGTCATATTATAAATTTACAAAATCGTGCCCCCGAACTGTACATAATGTTGCACAGATTTGGATATGAGATGTGGATCTGAAATCTGGTGTGGAGGAGTTTCAAGTGGCCAATGATATATGTCAAAATGTTTAAAATTGGAGGCAGATCTCAATTTTTCGCTTCTGCGGGGAAGAGATCCCTGCGTTAAATATTTCTGTTGTAATCTTGTTTTGATCTCAAATTTTGGAGTTTGCATTTTAAACATATTGAGTCTGGTCAACTCAATATGTGAGTGTAATTTTGTTGGAATTAACCATTCTAACAAATGCTTTGTGAAGACGAGAAAACTCCAAGATAAATATTAAACGAGATGAACAACTTTTGGCATGTGCTAAGGAGGGACATGGTGACTTGTCTATGCCTGGATGACAACTGATAGTTTAATGAGATGTCTTTGTCAAGTAGTTTCCTATTTCTTTCAATTATGGTTATAAAAAGGGTTGGTGGTTCTTAAATTGAAAGCCTCGATGTCTGAAACATCAATTCTTGCGTGTTAGTAAGGTCAAGTTGTTTGATCAACTTTTGAACGCATTCAGTATCATGACCTCCATCTTAAGAATTGATTGATATTCAAAAGAGAAATATGCGACAAATGGTGGTTGGTCCATAGGATGGTTGATTACTTGACATCTTTATCATGGAAGCCCCGACGAGCTGAGGTGTCAATATTGTTGATCTTGTAATGTTTATCAATGATGGTCAGGTGTCGTTACGTTTTAAATGGAAGTCAAGTGACAACTGAAAGATGTGGTGGTGAAAGAGCGGTGTTTGTGAGATTCCAGAGTGGATGTGAGTGTTGATGAAGACCAGTCATACATAGATTATTCTTGTTATCGTAATATGTGTTTTCATTGTTTCCCATGTAAGTATTAATAGAGGGTGTTGGAGGTAATGCTTCCATGTGTTGTTGTGAGTTGTCATTGTGAGTTTCCAAACGTCAATCTAGTTGATGTTGTTTCCTATGTCTAAGTTGTAGTTGTGTCATTTCTGAGTGATAGATCCACTTTCTTAGGATCTAGATTCATCGAAGTCTGTGATCTATGTCCTATATATTTGTAACAATTTTGATAAATAAAAATATAAAGTGATTTGTGTGTCATAATGTGCTCTATATTTTTCTAAAAAATAGATGAAACTAGATTGTTTTTAATGGATTTCTTCAAAATGTAAACTTTAAGAGTAATTAGGCATTTGGCCAAAGAGATTTGCACCAAATATTTTAATAACAAGTCTATAATTCGAATCTAATGGACAATCAAAAGAAATTCTCAGAGATTGAGCTTCAAGAGTGTTGGTTGCAATGAGTACGGTAGGAATTGAAATGAAAAGACAACCATTAAATTCCAATTGGCCCAGTGAATTTGCTCGAAATCAAATCAAATCAAATCTTATTTGTTCATTTATTAAAATTTCAAAATTCCTCAAACTTATATCCATGAAATAGATACCTCTATAATTATTTGAATAGTAATGAAAAGCATATATTTTAATTTATTAACATATTATTTTTAAGTATGATTTTTTTCCCAAAAATATAAACAAATCATTTTAAATATTTTGTTGGTTATTTGTAAAGGTAATATGAATAATTTTGAAATCCTTGTTTTAAATTGACTAGTTGTTTATTGTTTGTTATCCAATTTAAAGGTTGCACCCAAGCCAAACACTAAATTGGTGTATGAGACCCTCTTGTTTGTGGGCCAAGGGACCCACCAAATTAGTGTATGAGATCCTCTTGTTTGTGGGACAAGGGACCCACCTCTCGCAATGATTTGACCACTAAGTCTATAAAGGCATACATACTCTACCCCCTCTGGTTTTGAACTTGTAACCTCTTAAGAGGAGATACATGTTCTGAACTATTAGACCAATTCAAACTGTATAAATGTTGTGAACCTAAATATAAGTAATAAAGTTATTATATTAATTATAGAAGTTAAATTATAAGTATATATTTGTGTTGTTTAAGTTATTATATTAATATTAAAGTTAAATTATAAGTTTTATATATTGTATATTGTATAGGAAGTACTATTTAAATGATATTATTTATTTAATATTTTTTTTAATGAGTTATTATTTGTTAGTTTTTAATTATTTTTTAAAAGTAATGCTATTGTTGATGTATAAATTAAAATTAAGTAAAAATACTTTTAATAACTGTATAATAAAATTTTTTAAATAACGGTTAGAATAATTTTTTTAGGCTACTTCTTGTAAAGTAAAACTTTGAAATCAACGCTACCGATTACACTCTTTTCTTCAAGTTACACATTGTTCCATAACATGATTTTAATAACTAATATATGGCAACCTAAATTTTATAATCCAACGTCAAATAAAAAGTAAATGTCAATTCGTTTATTTTTTAAACCTAAAATAATAGTAACAAAATTATTTAAAAATAATAATATATATAATAATAAAAGAAGGGATTTTTTTTATTAAATTTTTCTTTTAACCACAAGTAAATTTAACATAAAAATATATTTTTAAAAATAATTTAAATATAATTTATAAAAAATCTATTTTTTTTATAACTTTTATTAATTAAAAAATAAATAAATTATATTATCTATATATATATATATATATCATTTAATAAAAAGAGGAGTGAAATTTTGTAAGTTTTATTATTATTATTATTATTAACACATATCAGAGTTTGGAGATGATGGCAGTGGCAATTCTCACTTGAGAGATATGGTTCACGAATGTAGTCACTCTAGGTGATGAGGGAGGAAGAGGTCATTAGCTTCCTCCTTTATGACATGGCCAAATGTTGACTAGTTGGACAAGGACCTTTCACAACACATCACATGAATGATCGCGACAATGGAAACACATGAAACACATGAGATAATAAATACTTGTGATGGAAACTTGGTAGCCATGAATATGTTCGGTCATCATTTGAGGCACTAGGAAGATGTTTTATGTGTTGTGGAGGAAAAAATCATTGATTTAGATTTTCGTTTGGTTCAATCTCAGTCGGCTTTGCATGTTTTGGATGGAGCTCTAGGAATTTAGTTCCATCCTCCACTCCCACCTCTGGCTTCCTCCAACTCCCCATACAACTCGAGCTCCTCTTCTTTGAGTCCATCGTACTTGATCTTTCAAGGTGTAAATTTGCCAATCCTAAGAAATTGTGGTCTCTACAAAGGAGAGAGAAACAAATAGAAAAACTAGGTACATCAAGCTACGAAGTGAAGGAGTGAACCACTGCCAACATGGTAGCTTTGGTAGAACAATCCAATACTAGATACACCACAACGAGATGCCAACATAGGCAGAGGAATGCATGTTTGATGGGAAATACCACCATGGTTGTCCCAAGGTCAAGATGATCCCTTAAGTAATTGTAATTCACAATAAGAACTAACTCGCTATGAAAAGCCTTCCTAGTCTATTATTTTATTGATTTTCTTGCACACTAGTATGGTCTTTTGTGTTAAAAACTGGTCTCACAACACTCAGGGAGACCATCTGGTTTCCCACCTAAGGGCATATCTCTCCCAAGCTCACTCTAGGTTAGAGAGGTTCTTTTTGTTTCCTGAACAAGCTCATTCCCACCTAAGGACATATCACTCCCAAGCTCTCTCTAGGTTAGAGGTTCTTTTTGTTTCCTGAACAAGCTCAATTTAGAAACGGTCCACCCATGCTTTTACATGACTATACTCTATGTAAATTTTTGGTAATCTAATGAAATTTAATTTGCCTAATGTATATACCATATGACAAATACATGTTTTTAATACTATTAACATCTATCATGTCACTTTTAAACTTGAATCTATGTGGGGAAGATTTCATTCTTTCCTCCCAACCACTTTAGCACCATAAAATTATTTATTATTATTATTTATTATAATTTATTATGCGTTTATTTTTTTTTATTTTTTTCATAGTTATTAATTTAAAATTTAAAATGTATTTTTAATTTAATTTTTTCCTTTTTTAATGCTTTCATCTGTAATAATAATGTTTTTTAAGATTATGATTTTAAAATTACTGTAATTTTAAATTTGTAAAATGAAGGAGGTGGCCTTAATAATATATGACTCTTGATTTTTGGATTTTAATTGCAATAACACTAGTTGTTAATACTATGGTTTTAGAAAATGTAATTTTAATGTTTAGAAATTTGGATGAAAGGAGTAATTATGAGAGTAGAATTACCTTTTTATTTAAAATTTTCTAAGGGTTTTGGTTATGATTTAATATTAGTTTTTAAAACCATGGTGTGAAATAAGTTTTAATTTTGATTCCAGATGGTGATTTTAGCAACGATTAAATATGTTTCCTTGAAACTTAATAAAACATAAATTACTTTAAATTCTTAAAATTTTATTTTTATGTCAAAAAAAATTCAAAATCACTATAATTTTGTGAAAATTAAAACTTCTTTGTATCATTCACTTAACAACTATATATTAAAATAATGTAGCATGTAGTGTTACATTTTTATTTGCTAGTTGATTTTAAGATTATAGTTTTAATATTAGAAGAAGGACATTGTTAGTATCACCACCTTTAGATTAAAGGTTGATGTTACTAATAACATCACCTTTTCATTTATGAGTTAAGTTTAGTATTTTTTGGACATTTTATTTTTGGTCATAATTTTCATCAAACTAACATTTACAATGTAATCTTTCTTCCATGCATAAAATCAAACCTTATTAACAATTTAACCTCATAATTAAATCAAACTCTATTTGCAATTTAACCTCATAATTAAGAAAAAAAACCATAACTCAATTGTCATCCAACAATGAAAAGAGCCATAATTAATTACTACCTATAAATATATATTATGTTATCATTTATTAATAAACTTTTATTATCACCAGAGTATATTTAGTGTTTTTCCCAATTTTAATTATTTAAATCATTTAAATTAAATATAAAAATTTAAAATCAAAGTGTTATTTAATAGAATAAAACTATAATTTGAACTTGAAAAATATTCTAATTTATTTAATAAAGGAAGATTTTAACTCAAAAGAAATTGAATTTTCCCATTTATTCACTTGCCTTTAAGTTGCTATCTGATCGATAATAATTGATTGCTTCGATTCGGTTGTTGACATCAGACCGCGGTCATATTGTTGACATCATCATTTTGGCATCAGGTCCCTTTCGTCAGTTCTATTCGCTTGCTGGTCCACAGCCGCCTGATTAGTTCGACCGACAATTATTAGATCAATTATTGGATCTAGTGCGTTGCATTGTCGAGATAACCAAAGTTTTCGCGGAAACCACCCGAATTTAAAGGCGGTTTTATGGGTTTGTGGATTGTTTCGATAACCTTGGGTAAAGTTCAAACCCCCTCTGCATACCTCACCTCCGTTTCCGAACAAACCGCGCAAGAATCGAGAATTCGATCAACTTTGTTTTGATGGAACAACAAATTCAGAAAAAGAACCAGATAAAAGTTGATCCGTGAGCAGCACAAACTGTTGCATAATGTACAGAATTTAGAGATATTTTGGAGTATAAAAAAATTGACAAGAGATCGCACAAGGACCATTCACGAATCAGTGATCTCCCCACGAAAACTTCGCTCCTTTGGCCTCCTTGAAAAGCACGCGATTCAAAATTATTAAACGGGTAAAGGTGTAAAGTATACTTAAAAAATGGAAGATTTGGGAAGATCATCTTGCCACGAATATAGTCCATTGTTAAATGCATGCACGTAAGGTCTGCCAAATTTTCTATAAGATTTTTATGAGCTCGTTGCCAGAAAAGCTTGATCAACATTTTGTGTCCATAACAAAGTTCCTAATCTTATGTTGAGTAATTGAAGTTGGTTCAGTGAAAAGATGAGCACACAAAGGTTCAAGGTGTAATGTCGTAAGATTTTCATGGGCTCGACAATAGAAGAGTTGGGTAGGATCAAGAACTTGTGTCTGGAGCAAAGCTTCTGGGCCTGCTTTTTGTAATTCAGGTCGGTTAAGCAAACGCAGAAGCAAACAATGACTAGAGTCACAAGGCCCTAAGATTTGCTTGAGCTCGGCATAGGAAGTGTTTGTGAAGAAAATCATTGATGTCCAAAGTAAAGCTTGTGGTCCTAGTTTATGTAATCCAAAACTGGTAAACAAAGGTTTGAGTTGCAAACCCACAAGATTTTCAAGAACTTGCTAGTGAAAGATCTTTTCAAAAAAAAATTGTACCCAAAGCAAATATCCTCGTCTTCAGTTATGTATTTCAAGTCAGCTAAGGGACAGAAGCAGCAGACAAAACTTTGAGTTGCAGGATTTCCACTGTTTAGAGTGCCATGTCGAGAACCCCAACATAAACGTCGATCATGGCTTGCGGCCATTTGAAGCCTCAGTGAAACCAGAGGGCTCCCATCAACAACGGGATGGTGATCCTCATCCAAGGATTTCGGTCCAGTAACAGAAAGACGGGACCCAAGCTTGGGAAGAAAACCATGGCAGGGACTATTCAAAGTGCCACTTTTAAAAAACTGGTTTGATGGTTTGATGGAGGAAGATAAAAATGGATGTATCTTATTGAATGGGATGAATAGTGTTTACCCAGCCCAACCTTGGAAAGAGACCTCTTCAATATAATTACAATATAGAACAATCAAATATTGATCTATTAATTCCACTTTGATTTTTATTATTTGTCCAAATACATTCTTCATAGTTCAGTATGATTTTCATTCAATACACAAACACATCCCAAGGCAAAAGCATTTATCAAAAGTAGATCTCTTCTTCCTTAGCAAGCATCAATGGGATATTTCATGTGGCTGAATTTTGTTTGCCACTACATGTAAAAATCTCATTCCAATAATTCATTTCAGTGGCCAATTTTTTTTTGGATCAATAATATATGCATAAAAATGATAAGAAAAAACTAACAATATCTTAAATATTATAATTTTTTCTCATTTGTAAAATAATAATATGTATGTAATTTATAACAAAAAGAAAAGACAAATTTTTAAAACTCTTCAAAATAACTAAATACAACACATACATTATATCATAATTATCCATAAAATATCTTCATTCAATTCTGAAGTCCAAGAAATTATAGACAAAAAATGACATAATAAAAACATATAATCTCTATCTATATATCTATCAATATTTCTATAATTTTTATTGATTTTTTTCGATCATCTAAAACTTTACATTTCATACATTCAACTACAATTTGTAATTTCCGTTTTTCATAATATATTTGATACTATCAATGATTGATCATTGTATTCAATTCAAAGGGTGTGTATGAACTCGCCTCAAGTCACCTCCAACTTGTAGCCATGGGGAGATTTAACTCCTACTTGTCTTGTGCATGCTGAATGAGATTCCTCATTATAAATGTAATTGTTATGTGAGTTGGTTAATTATTAATTAGATGGATCTGAGATATTTAGTCCAACTAAAATAGTTCCAAGTTTAGTGTTTGGTTGAGAGATTTGCTCAACAAAGTGATTGTGTGGTTAAGATATAATTTCTATCTTCAACCAATAATTGATATATTTATATATGTGTTTAACGTAATGTAAACTGAGTTTTTCAGCATGCAATTTGTTCTCCGAATTGGTATTAGAGCCAATGGTTCTGTGTGTAACTCCCTTAAGGCAAGGCCCAAGTATCTGTGAGAGAGACGTGAGATTTATATTAGTGATGTATATTAAATTAGCATATGTGTGAAAACTTGTATGTGCAAGCTATGGATGCATTGAATTGCTTCAGTTTGTACATCCTGCGAGGATTCCTTTGGAGTTTTTTTTGTGGCTCTGCTTGGTGGGTCGGTGGAAAAGAGGAATTATGGCTCATTAAGGTTACCTAAATTGCATATGCTCAATTCAACTACAATCGTCTATTTTACAACATAGTCTGGTAATGGCTATGTGTAGATTTGGGATTCTAATACACATTTGAGGTCTTTGGCGACAATTAGCCCAAACACAATAGTCGGAAATGTTGACTTCATCAACATCAATATCATAGACTTGAAAGGGAGTAAAGTGGGCTTCAACCTAGAAGCAAACTAGTCAATGCTCTATGTAGGTACATTAAGGTCGTGAGGCTAGAGTCAAGGTTCAAATCAACTCAATCGACATTGAAGCTCGAGGAGGTTGTGAAGTTGTTTTGATTCAGGTAAAGAAGAAAGGCGATTTCAAGGTGAAGTTGTATGGGTCCAATTAAGACTGTGACCCCTGGGAGTTTCCCTTGAAATCAATGCCATCTACTGAGGAAGTAGCAATAGTGTGTTGACAGATAAACCCACATGAAGAAGGGACCCATGACTCTCTGTGTTTCCAGAAGTCTAAGGTTGCAACACCAAACCATTTGCAAGATGACTGGGGTTATCACTATCATTTCTTAACTATATTTCTAGTCGTATGAATAGATGAGCATCGATTGAATTGAAATCCTTGAGAACATTCATCATAATCAAAATTGTCACCATTTATTATTAAAGGTCTGGGTGAGGAGGAGTCAATTTCTTCATGTGCAAGTGCTATGTGATTGGGTTGTGATGTTGCCTAGGGCTAGGAAGGCACTGTGACTATGAGAAAGAAGTATGCATGTCTTGTAGGAGCAACGAAGGAAATTTGGGCATAATTTCTCCTCCAATTTGGTAATACCATGGTGGATCATGATGATTTAGAGTAAATAACATTGCTTTGGTTCGATGCAAGCTTTGTGTCTATTCAAACTCTTAGTTCTTGTTCTCTTGATTCATAAGAATGACAAACATGCAATATCTATTAAAAACTTGGTGGTGGTGTAGTAACATTACTTTTAGTACTGAAATTTTGTATTTTTTTTGTAAATTAAGTGATGAAGAACTCTTAAAATTAGATAAAGAGATCATTTTGTAAAAGTGACCCTAAATACATTCAGTATCTAGATGAATTTCCTATACAACTAGTGATTACAACAGTTGACACCCATATGTCTCAATAGATGGAAACTCGTCCATAGAATGACTAGAAGTTTAGTTTTGCAAATAGGTAATTGATTGTGTCTAAAACTATTATTTAAAGAGATTGAGTGGAAGTAAAACTTGATATGGATTGTTTTCCAAATAGTTTTCCAGTTGTGGATCTAGGGAAGGATCCCTCATTTGTTGAAGACATGAGAGTGGTCATCTAGTGATATTCTGCGACATGTTGGGACTTTATTCAGTAATTGACTTTGGGAGATTTGTGATTATGTAGTCCAAGAGTGGAACTTGGGAATCCAACTTTATGAATACACCTTTACGAGGGTTATGAGACAACTTGATGGAGTTCACTCGATGTGATTCTGAAGATATTTAGAGAAGCTAATGAAGACTTTGCAGACAAGAAGATAAAATACAAGTACTCGTTAAGGGAGGAAGATTTAACTCCTATTTTTGTTGTGCAAATTGAATGAGATCCCTCATCATAAATGTAATTGTTATGAGTTTGTTAATTTTTTAATTAGTTGGATATGAGATATTTAGTCAAACTAAAATAGTTCCTAATTTAGTGTTTGGATGAGATATTTGCTCAACTGAGTGATTGTGTTGTTAAGATAGAATTTATATCTTCAACTCATAATTGATGTATTTATATGTGTGTTTAACGTAATGTAAAATAGGATTTTTGGTGTGCAATTTAGTTTCCAAATTAGCCTCCCATAATTAACAATTCATTTTCCTTTTCACATTTGTGAAATTTTATTGCAATTATTGGTTATCCCTTTAGTTTTACAAATGAGTTCCAAGACAAGGGTAATACCCAAATGAAACTCACATGTACATAAGAATGACACAAGATGTTCCGAGACAGAAGAATAAAAAACCAACTTTTCAAGCACAAGAATGAAAGCATATAGACACAGTTCTCATCCTGTAATAAATACATCAAACATGTATGCCAAAACTTTTAAATATGATGTAAAGAAATTAAAATCCTCTAAAATTTTAAATATCGAAAAATTAGATTTTTGACACACATATATAATCTTAATTATTAAAAAAATAGATTTTTAACACACATATATCATTTCGAATTTTATATTTATATCTATTTTAGTACCATGTTGCACAATTACATAGCAATATGAACCCCATAAGGAAAGTTCCTAATCTAATAAACTGGAAAATAAATTATAGAATAATATTGAATGCAACATTAAGACAAAATGAATATATTATTTTAATTAACTAAAATAATAGCATTTTGACAAAATGAATATTTCATTAACTAAAATAATAGCATTTTGCAAGGAAATATGGTTAAATCCATCCCTCCCATATGTAAACTTGATTTTAAATAGAATTTATTGATTTGTGAAAATGAAAAAATTACATATTTATGATATATTTAAAAAATTCAATTCACTTTTACAAACCTTGTCCTACGAATGTTAGAGGAAATAACCAAACACAAAACAAAATTTAATTTTAAATACAAATGAACAGTTCATTGGCCCAAAGAGTGAATTGGGTAATCCTAATCCAACTTCAAACTACTCATCCTTATCAACCCCTCACATATGACCAATGATGGGACAAATATCTACTCCTAACGCCAAATTAATCATGTTAGAATTGGTTAGCCCAACTAGCCTCACTACCCACCCTAGGCATGCTAGCCCGCTTCTTGGCACACACATCTACTTTGAAGTTGGCCCTGCATATTTTCCCATCACTATTAACAAGAGGCATTGGCATCAACTTAGTCAAAGGATGTTCAAAGCTTTGGAATCCACTTGATGTAGAGAAGTAACAACCTACAAAGGGAAATGTAACAACTAATATACATCATAAGCTCTATACCTACCATTCAGCTACACTTTGATGTGTTAGATAACTTAAAAAATATATATATAAGCTCTAATTCAGCAGTCCTATATATTACCCCCGCGAAATGGAGCAAAAGATTCTCCAAATCCTTCTTTAAGGACATTTGGCTCATCAGATAAGACAAGGTAATCATTAATGGTAGTTGCCCCAAAAGAAAGGCACTGAACCATCAGCATCCTGGCAACACAAATAGTTATCAGTCAAAAGTCAAGAAACCCACAATTTCAAGGAATGTTTAATATGTTATATGGAACAAAATATGTTCAAATAAATACTCAAGCACCATTTTTTATTATAAATTTGGAAGTGTGGTCTATGATTAATCATATGAGCAGACTTTGAAGGGAAACTAGTGCCAATTTCCCATCTTATTATAAATAACTAATCTTCCCCTTTCCCTCTCCCAAAATAAATAAATTAGATAAAATCTATGAGAAAATAACTTAAATTTATTTGCAAAAGTAGGGATGTGGGAAAATCTTGGAAATTTGATTCAGTACATTTGCTAAGGAATATAACTATTAAACTAGAATTTTAGAAGTTTTCAAAAAAGAGATATTAACAAGCCAAACTCCTATATCTGTACTCTATTAGAAATGTACTCTATTAGAAAATTAAGTTGAAAATGTTCTCCCAAGATAAAGTCAAGATCTCTAGAATTTAGAGCAATCGATTATAACATAATGTCATGCTGAAAGATCGGAATTAAATTTGGATCATTATTCTGTTTCAAGTCATGATGTTCCTATTTTGCTGCATCAAGTTGCAAAAGAAATTGGATTAACCCTTTATAATTAGTGATAATGGGTGAAGCATGTATTCTAATGACGGTCATAATGGGTGAAGCATGTATTCTAATGATGGTCATAAGGACAACCACCAAGTAAATATTTTTTTAGATTACAGTATTGCTTTAGGGAAGGTCATATTTACTACAGCCTATATGTATCAGCCATGATCAGTCAAGGGAAATGTTAGTTATAAAGAAAAATTCATATGATCTTTTTCCATATGTAGAAATTTTCCTACAATCTTACAAGGAACTACAATACCAGATTGAAAGTCATGAATTTAGTGGGTTCGTTTACAAAAGTCCATAAGCTAACAATAGATATGACACTCATCACAAGAAAAAAGGACATATACCTCTACTTTCTCCAATTGAAAAACAGAGTATAGAAGTTCAATTGTCACTCCATTTTAAAAATATCCACATTGGAAACGTTGATGCCTTCAAAACACTAGATCTAGAGCGCAGGTTAGTGAACACTAATAAATATCAAACACTTCCTTCATTCTAAATCTCATATTGCTAAAACTTAAAAAAGACATACTTGAATTAATAAATTATAATTTTATTAATAATAATAATTATTATTAATGATAACAAGATTTAATAATAAAAAGTTAAACATATATACATTTTCTTTTGAAAAGACATGTAACAAAAATTTTAACCATGGAGATTCTTAAGTTATAATTAGGCTTTGTTAGAATACCATGGGTCAATCCCATGGCTTATCAATTTCACTATGACCAAAAAAACATGACTCATTTCATATGACAATTATTCTAATTAATGAATTTAATTAAATGTGCAAAAAATGCATAACTAGTTTGGAAATAAATTTTAGCCTTTTATTTGTGTTTATTACTAAAAATATCTAGAATATTCTATGATGTTAAATCCCTACCATCCATCTAATATTTATTGATAATCAAATTAAAATTGTAGAATGCCTATTTCAAAATAGAAATATGTATAGGTATAATGAGTGGTTGTTTATAAAAGTAATACAACAGTCTTAATATCTTTTATTAACTTTATTAAAATTAAAGTGTGAGTTATGTATTTGATGTAACATTTAAAATAATGTTATTTATTTATTTTTAAACAATTTTTTGAAGTTATTTTTTAGTGATAGTTATTTTTTATTATTTTGAAAAGTTATATTATTGAGAATTTTTTCTCCCAATTATATATTATATATGATCTTAACATTTTTGTAATGTTGTGAAACAAAACTTTAAATTCATCTATAAAACCAAAAAAATAATCCTATCAAAGAGATTCATTCAATTTTTTTAATGAAGATTAAAATTGAAATTTGTTTATTAAAATCAATTATAAAATAAA
>APFE031596450.1:0-38079 GCA_000404065.3 Pinus taeda | reverse complement strand
CTCAAAATAAAACATATTTCGTTTCTTGGCCCTTAATGGCCTGAATTACATTCATTCCTTTCTCTCGCTCTTTGCTCACTCTCTTCTCTCCGAAAACATTCCTCTCTGGCCTGATACTTCTAATTAGTGGCCTCTGTTCCTCATCTGCCCATAGGCTTACATTTCCCTCATGAATCCTCTCTCTGAATCCCACTTCCAAAAAAGAAATGAAATTACATATATGTTCTATCTAACAGTTTCCTTCCACAAATGAAGGAATTCACTATATTTTAAGAAATCAAATCCTACCTTAATTAATCATTATAATTGTTTGGCTTAATCTCCACGCAGGGAGGATCACTTGCTAATTATTCCCAACTCTGTTCAAAATTAGGCTATAATTAACTACTTACATACTTTGCAATTAATAAAATTAAATAACCAATTCTTCCTCCAAACTTGCATTAGCCACAACATGTGACCACACCATCACATTGTTGGCTAGGCCTAGATGCTCCTGCATTAGACTCCCAAGGTTAAAAATAATCATGATCTCTTGCTCATGTGCTTCTGATATGTGTCCTCTTGGATCCCATACTTTGTTTGGTAGTCTTTCCTTGGTTGCTGTGGTTGTTTGTTGTTCTCCAGGTCTCCATACTTTATGCTGCATTTTACCATTGCCTTCACCTGCACCATTCTTTCCAGCCAATCTTCCTTTCTTCTTTTGTCCTTTATATATTTTATTGGAATGTTGTTGTATGAGTTCCCACAACTCATCAATTTCTTTGTCCACTTCACTTCTCAGATGATGAATACTATCCTCCTGCAACTGGATGTGTTCTTGAATAAGAACATCATAATCCATGTGCCAATATTTTTTCATATACATTTCTGAAATGTACAAATTCCTTCTCCATTGATCCCCTGCAATAATTTTAGTTCCTTCTTCTAGTTTCTCATTCATGGCTTCATCACTTCTTAATTAAATTCTCAGTATACCAGCAACTCCACAAATTTCTTGAAAACTAAGAATTCTTCCTGCTTGCTTAGGTACTTGGAATACCTCTTCTTTTAGTAGCTTAATTTCTGCACCCTTAAGGATCATGGCTTCATATTTCTCTGCTTCTAAAATTTCATCTTTAGCCTCTTCTTCATCAATAACTCTGTTGTACAATAGTAATGTTGTTACTATTATCTCTTGAACTCATCTCCAGTTCAACAATTCCATACTGTAGATTCGACATCATTCCATATTTCTGAGACATTTTGATCTCATCCTTCCTTACTTCGATCTGATCTTCATAATCAACTCCTTGTTTCAAATTGACTTCACATTGCCTTGTTTCTGCATATAAATCTTCACCAGAATCAATCAATTCATTAAACACAAATGTTTTACCTTGTTTCTTCATTATGCCAACATTTCTGACAACTTCTTTTCCATATAGTCCTTCTTTACTCTGGCTTTCTTCAAGGTCAATAATCTTCAATAATTGTTTAATATCTACAAAATCTTCTATATCAACCTTCAGTAGTTGTTCTCCTTTGGCTTCAGTCTTCAATAGTTGTCCAATATTTACATAATTCACTACAACTATGTTTAACAACTGCCCTTTCCTCTGCATCACAAGACTATGTGAATTTCCTTCTTCTAACTTCTAAAAAAACATTTCTTTGCTTTTCCTTTCTCTTATGGAAACATTAAACAGTTGCCTTACTTCAGTGTATCCTGCATTTACACAAAAAATATTAGTTTCAAAGCTATGAGACACCAAGGTCTTCATAAGATTCTCCATTGGGTTTTTATTAGCTTCATCAGTTTTTCTGAGAAAACTCTTTGTTCCATATTCATATGAATGAATCTCTTTATTTCCAAACATTTCTTTGATCTCAATAATTCCTTTGCCATCCTCCTTTTGACTTATCCTTTGGACGTCATCTGAATGGACATCTTCCTTCACTTGATTGTAACTTTTCTCTTTATTCTTCATATGACTATGGGTAGTCATCTTCTCACTTGTTGATATGACAGTTTCCAACAACTGCTTGTTTTCCCTCAAGTTTTCATAACCTGCAAACACACAATAACTTTAAGTTTTCAAAATACAATACATTTCATCCTCTTTTGATGCTCCAAGCACCAATATTCCATCATAGATCTTCTGGATTTCAGCAGATCCTTCTTGTTGTGACTCCATTCCTTTGAGTCTCTCCTTCTCTAACAAATCAATATGAATTTTCTCAAGTTCCCTGAACTCGTTCATCATCTTGTCATTCCACCTCTATTGCAATAGCTTCCACTTGGCTCTTTTCTTTGTTCTCCATCTGTATCTTCGGTCTTCACTTGTCTTTCTTTGTACTACCAGAATAATATCTTGTTCTTCATTCTGCTTTCAGTTGCTATACTTCTACAATCTAATGCCTTCCTTATATTCATTCTCATGTTGCTGATCATCTCTTTTAAATTGTTGGTTCCTTCCATCTTTATCTTGCTGGATTAATACTTATGTTTCCTTCATGTCTCTGAGGACATAACACCCTTGTTGTTCCTAATATTCCATTTCACCTTCAAATAATCTCTGCTCAATTTCTCTTATTTCAGCATCATATCTATTAATGTTGTCTTCCATACCTACAGTCACATCATTAACTTAAGAGTCTAAAAATTTACTTAACTCTATAAAAGTTAGATACATTTCATCCTTATCATGCATAGTAACCATATCCTTTTCTTTATTAGGTTCTAAAAGCTTCATTTCTCCTTCAGGTTCCTTGAGAAATATTTCCAAGAACTCTATTTCCATATGAAATCTCTCCAGCAGTTCATCACAACTTCCATCCTCAGCTTCATTCTTTTCCTAGCAATCCTCCTGAGTTATCCTATTTTCTACACTATCATATTGCAAAGTTATTTCATCAATTTCATTAAACAAATTCATTTGTTTACCTTCTTGTAATACCACTATGGTATTTTCATTAGACTTCTTATACCAAACAGACATTCATCTATGAACTCTTTTTGTTGCACTAAATCAACACCTTCTTCCTCTAAAAGGCATCCTCCATCATACTTCACCTCAAGAGCTTCATTCCTATTTGTGACAGTTTCATCAGACTGTCCATAACCCTCTGCATATCCTACAAACATACACAAACTATGAGAATTAAAATCACAAGGCTTCATTGCCTCATTTGCTTCCCTTGTCAACGTATCTTCGAATTATTCTGAACTATGCCAATAGTCCATGAGATCTTCAGTTGATATCCCATTATCCTCTTCACCCAACATTTCACCTTGTTCTGGTCTACAAATGGAAACTTCCATTTCTGCCTCTGCTTCTCTGAGGTTTTTCATCAACCACTTTACTTATTCTTGTTGTAGCCTTCTCTGCAACTTAGGTCACTTCACTGGCTTCTTCTTCAAGACCACCTTGTCTTCGGTTCTCCTCTAGCGACATTACTAACACATCGAGTTCTTCTCTTATCTCAGTTATTTCCTTGTCAATCTCTGCTTGACTCATCTATTTCCTATGGATTGTTTGAGCAGCTTTCCCCTCCATCTTGTAGTCTTCTTCTGAACCTTCCATATGACTTTACATAGCCATCTTCTCTTCTATGTGAGCTCTACACCTGCAACCAATCAACTTCCTTCTAAGTTGATCTTCTCACCAAGCTTCTCCTCTGCCTCGTCTCCAAGTCCTCTTTCCTTAGAACTTGCAATGAGCACTCTTGCTCTCTCTCTGGTTGCTACACTCACTACTCTTAAGAACTCCTCTATCCCTATCTATTCCAAGCCTCAGCTGGAATGAGGTTATGCTACAATCTCTAAGAACTTCCAAAATTTCTTCTATAGTCTTACTGTTGTAGTCATGTGCCCAACTTTGCCATTCATTCAACTGCTGCAACTTTCATACCTTTTGTAGTCATAACCTTCATAAGCAAGACATCCTTCTCGCAGGAAAGTTTCTTCCTTTTTCCTGCTCTGATACCAAAAATGAGGCAACCATATGGCTTCCACACCCTAAACACCTTATCGGGATTCTTTTTAAGTCCACTTGCATCAAATTGAATATCCACCTTGTCCTTTGTCTACATGGTGGTATGTAGATTTTTGTCAAGACATTGAATGAGAAGAAAATCAGGTTTGAACTTGAGAGTTTTGACATAATTGACGAGCACAAGGATAGAGAGGGATTATCTCCATATCAATAGAAGTTTATATTTCTTACGAAGCAACATGAATATGGAATGATTCTTGCAAATTACAAAATTAGAATGAATCAACCCTCCACCTTATTCTTTATCTGCATGGTGTTATGGGTATTACTATTACTCTTTGAGTCGATACCTCCAACTCGATTGATAATGTCAAGGCTAAAATCCAAGACAAAGAAGAGATTCCTCCTAACTAGGGAAGCCTTTTGATTATTATAACCCTCTTGAGATCAACTTTTACACTTGCTTGAGACATAATCTGACCCAAAAACGTCCCTTTAGTGACACTGAAAATGGTCTTCGTAGGATTTAAGAATATGCCAAACTTATGACATCTCTAAAACAATTGTCTAAGGTGATCAAAGTGACTACTTCCTTCTTTGGAAAATAATAGCATGTCATTGAAGTAGAAAACTATAATTTCATCCATCAAACCCTTGAAAAAACAATGGCCATGGTATGCTAGAATGTACTTCCAACATTAATGAAACAGAAAGGCATCTTATGATATGGATATGTGTCCCAATGAGTAACGAATTTCGTTTTATGAAAAATAGAAGGTTTGAGGGATATCTAATTGTAGTCTGGGAAACTATTTAAAAGAGACATCAATTGGACACCAAAGACTTCTTGGAGGATTTCCTCCATAGGTACGACATGGTAGTTATCTTTTAATAAAAACTTATTCGAATGTAAAAAATAAACACATAAACAAATATCCCTAGTTTTCTTCCTAACTAAGACCAAATTGGATATCCGATGTGAGTAAAGAATTAAGTATATGACTTCTACTGCTTCTGTATTATCTAATTCATCCCTAATTGTTTTTTCCAAACTAGGGTTTTTCTTCCTATGTTTTTCCTTATAAGGCTTTGAATAAAGAATTATAGACATGGAATGAAGTATTTATTACATATTGAATACTTTGAGGTCCTCGTAGGACCAGGAAAAAGCATCCTTGAATTCTATTAAGAGTGAATCTATGAAGTAAGTGAACTGACAAGGGGAACATTCTGACCTTATAAAAATCATCTTATGATTTTCTCATGTTCCCATGTTTGTAGGGGTAGTTTATTCCACCTTCCTAATGGATTCACTATTAATATATGTGTATGGGTAGAAGCATCATTATAACCAAACATGGATAGCCCAAGCATACTGTTATTGGTTTTCGATTGAATTATATCATTGGTTCCTCTTCTATCTCATGGAAAATGTGCAAGTCTTTGAAAGACTCCAACATTAGATCCTTGCTTGGGTTTGGCACCATCAAAATCCAGGTTAAAAACCATTTCATCTTGTTCATGATTAGGAACATGAAGATATTCTTTAGATAGAACACTATAAGCAACCATCCAACTTTCTTAGTAAGGCACATGTCTTATATAGAAGGAAGTACGTAAAACTTGTTCTCAATATTTTAGCTCTATCGTGATGACAACTCTACAACCTCTTGATGAAAGGTGAAGTGGGTTCCTTCCATCAAATAGAAACCCTATTTGACCTTGGTGAACCACTCCCTTCCGAAAAACATGCCATATGCCTTAGGTATTTATGCTACACTCACATGTATGAGCATGCTCACATTAGGAGTTTGATTAAAATAAATGGATAAACCTTTCATATAAACCATTATTTCTACAATTCTTGATTCCAAAGCTAGTAGATATTTACAAGGACCTATGCACTCAATACCTATTCTTCTCATAACTAAAAAATGCATGACATCGTGTCTTGCTTATGTGTTAATGACACAATTATGAAGCACAAAATTATAACTCTTTACTAAAACATAAAAAGGAGGAACTCTAGGATCTAAATAAATAACATTATATGACTCTTTTGGTTGAGAGGATGCATCAATCAAGTTAGAGAGTGATTTGGCATACACCACTTGGTTAGAACTATGAGTTCCCCATGCATTTAAGAGGAGGAGTTATGCTCAAGACCCCTCCAAGGGAATTTGGTTGAACTTACACAAGGAGTGTAAAATTATGATATGAGCTAAGCTATTCATAGTTCGACCCTTGAGAATATCCAATGAGAACGATTTGAATCAAGAACTCACTCAATCGACACAAAGTAAACAAATTTTCAGGGGCCCTACTATTGTGAGAATCACCAATACTTCTTCTCGAATCTTGTTAAGCTAAATGAGATAGATGAATCTTTCCCTAGGTTTATAGCCCTTGTATTTTATAAATGATGGAGTAGTGTTTCTGGGTAATAAGTTTTGGGGATATGTGCATAGGAGCATCGCACAACAATTTTAGCTAAAGGATAACACACAAAGGTGTGAAGAATAAGGAAATTTGTTGGCAAAATTTGTATGTACTAGCCCATAATAATGTTTACTGTCCCATAGTAATATTTACCAACCCGTAGTGATAATTTACTACTAAGGGATTTTGGTCGGTTGGGTCCACATGTAAATCTATAAATAGATTAAGGTAGAGGGGCAAACAATATAACTTGTTGGTACATCTTGAGATGGAGACATATAGTCTTGCGCTGCAATGATAAATGATTCACTAGGATGGTGAGCCGCAATGGATATGAATGTGATGAAAGATTCATTATGTTAATAGAAAGATTGATTTTTGGCCTATTATGTGTATTTACACAGTGCTTAATGGCTTACCTATTTTTCATAATATTATCACTTTAAATGTATGCATAATGGGATTAATATACAAAATTGGGGTATAATTCACCCTTTTTATATGAATAAACAAGTAATAATATGTTGAAGATAGGCAATGCTAGCTTAAGGTCCCTGCATCCTTCATCACTGCAAAAATGTTTATGTTCCTATAGTTCCCCCCAGATTCCTTTGATGATCCATCACTTGCTTTCAGGTGTTGCCGAAAGAGTTGGTGTCTCTAGAGGTTTTGTTGAAAAATTCTCTCGAACCTCGGGTTTACCCTTGCGTGCTAAAAAATGGTTCCATAGTCAAGATCGAGATTTGTGGAAGAAGGGAATGTGGATACCTACTCAGGAAGAGATACAAGTGGATGAAGGAAAAGAATATGAGTTCTCTATACAGTAGACTAGAAATCAACAAATTAGTCTTGAGAAATGGATGCAAACGTATGTTTTTACATATTTTCATGAAATATTATTTATTGAGTTTCCAATTATTTTGGTTGAGTGGTTAGGAAGGTTGGTAGAAGATCACAAAACTTGGTGCCCTATTGTAGAGCGTAGTTGGACCCCAAAGGGCTAACAACATAAATAAAAAGGTTTCTCGTGTAGTTGTTTTTTGGTTTAATAGTGTGTTGTAAGGCTATATTGTTGAATTTGTTGTAATTTAGGGTACTTAGTCATATATTGTAGCTAAATGGAACTTCTTTAAGGGACCACAAGGATGATATTTGATATTGTTGCCTACATGGATAAAAATGATGTTCTGTAAAAAAGGGGTTATGTCGCTTCATGATCCGGATTATCCACAGTCTTCAGTTCATTCTGTCGACGTTTCAAACCCCAAAGGGGGTCCATCATCAGGACAATTTAGAAAGATAGAAATGAATGTCACTAGAGTCTGACAACATGAGTAGCTAAATTGCTTTGTGTGCAATGGGAAGACTAGGGGATGACAAAAGAATGACCTGAGGGAAACATATTTTTGGATGCTATAACGAACCAGTAAAGACCGAATAATTTGAGAATGTTGAGGCATCATAGGGATAAAAGTGTAAAGAATTCAAGAAGAGTAAGAGTGTGCGCATCAATGCAGGAGGAAAGTGATACGAAAGAGGTAAGCGAAGTGTTGCATAGTGGGATAAGATCTCAACTATGTTTTTCATCTTTGAAATTATTTCAAGTTATGTGGAATATCCTTAAGAGGCTAAATTGAGAATCATTTTCCCGAATTTTTGGCAAGGTTATGTTATACACAAATATTTGTGATCGGATCAATTTGTTCTTACAATTGAATTTCATACAATTTTCAATATTTCATACAATTGAAGTTTGTTTTTTATTCTAGAACCTTAGGAATATATTCCTCTACGTTTTCTGCAATAACAAGTATTAAATCACTTAGTGAATGTTGTAATATTTGTTAAATTTTCTCTTTTCCCTCATCTCGCCTTATTTAAAAAGAACATCTACCTTGGTTGGAAGCTATCCTCTTGATTAAATACCCGAAAGGTATTGTCCTGCCATTCATTGAGTAGAGACTAATTTGGATCAAAACCTCTTTTCAAAAACACTACTAGTGGCTTGGCATAATTCTCTAGCCAAAAACTATCTCAAGGTGAAGAATAGACTCCATCTCCTATGAATACCATAGTTTGTCATTTTTTTCATTTGCAAAATGTCAGATGCAGGATATCTATTCTATGTATCCTCTCTCCCTGCATTATTCACCACCCCACAACACATCAACACTTATCCGATTTGATGGTTGTAGGATGTCGGATGCAAAAAATCGCTTTTCCTCAACAAGCCACTCTTATCCTTCACTTCCACAACCTTTGTTTTGTCTTTTGCAACATCCAAAATATATATTTATCCACTTCCATACTCAAATTCTACACAATGCAATTATAGGTTACCTCATCTGCAACTTCATTGTACGACCCACCCTGCATATTGCATTTCCACATCTGCCATTTTTCATCTTGCATTAATTAGATTGTGTAATACTCCCTTTTAAAAACCCAAGTATTTTAATTGTAATTAATACTTATAATGTTGGAGATGGCTGGCATGGATATCTTGATAGACTTTATTTGATGTAATGTGCATTTTATTTTATATATTGCTAAAAGTCTAAATAAGGGAGTAGTCAACACAAATCTTAATACTTGAGAGGAAATTGTGAAGAGGAATGGGAATTTTCCTATCATACCTTGAATTAAATATCTAGTTTTCAAATTTGGCAAAAGAACTACCCAACTACCAACAATTATGTAAAGGAGTTGGGAAGTGGTGTTGAACTTATCCAAAGGTATTGGCTGCATACCCATTCTAGATGCATTTGAAGTAACCATGTATCCCAAGATAGGGACCCAAAATTTTGATGCAAATAATTGTGTAGTGTGGTGGTATGTAAATAAGTAGAGTAAATGTAGAGAAGGGTGTGTGAACTAGAGAAAATCCATGGGATCAAATCCACAATGAGTGTTGAGACTACGTCTATGAACAAAATCATCCAATAATCCTTTGAGTCATAGAATATCCTACGTGGAATTGTGATTTTAACTAAATTAGGATGAGGAAGTTAGTGTGGAAGATTTTAAGCTAATCTTGAGGAAACTTTCCTAAACAATCGTCTTAACTAATCACGTAAGGCACTAAAAGGGGAACTACTAAGGAAAAATTGGATCAATGAAGGACTCTCTTTGTGTTATATAGTCCCACAATGGTCATACCATGAGTTTTAATATGATTTGTAGTGCAAAATTGAAGGTGATGGAAAAATTGCTTCAATATGCTCACAAATTGCTCCAAGATGTTTTGTCAAATGCTTCTTCAAATGCTTCACTGCTTACATACTTTTACTTCATTGTTCAGAGTTATAAGTTCATCACTGTCTCAACATCCAATCTTCACATTCATCACACAAGTGCAAGGTTGCAACGGGTAGAGGCCTAAATGTGTATACACTCCATAGGTCAAAGCTCCACTGAGGCTGCAATACCCAAGATCCACCGAGGTTCAATCAAACTATTGTAACTTTTGCACCGGGTCTTAACTCCAAGTATAAAACAAGGTATGAATGTTGAGTACAAGATCTTGTGCCTTATCCAAAATATTGTGTGGGAATCCGAGCTTCTGTGGAAGATTTTGAGGTTCTCTGAAGGAGTCTAAGGTTCTGTAGTTGCCTATGGTTAAGTCCAAGCCTCCACTATAGCTTCTTCAGTTGTCGAATAATTCCAATATGATTTATAACCCAATCAAAATTTACTTCTTCTTCTTGGCCTTAAGCTTTTGTTCCTCGGTACTGTAAAGTTCTTGAGTTGTGAACTGTATCTTACTCTTAGTGATGGATGACTGAGATAGATGATAGAAATGAAGTTCTATGGTTTTATTCATATACATTGTGTTATGAAAATGAAGGGATGTGACCCTTGGAGGGAGGCTGACATGACTTGGATGGGTATCAGAGGTTTGGGTATCAGAATCTTTAACATGACACAACGTGCAAAACTTGTGATATAGAAAAGTTTCAACGCAACAGGCGTGATATTATATTAAAATGTTATGATAAATGCAATCGGGTTCGCAACCATATCGACACTCAGAGATTAGGTCTTATCGGAGGTGTCATTTCAAAAGTTCTGATAAAGTGGCAGATGCAATTTGATAAATAAATTATTAACTTATATCAAATCAGGTCTGCATATTGGAAATAAGAGCTTAGGTCTCATCAGAGGTGTCATCTCAAAAGTTCCAATAAAGTGGCAGATGTGTTTTAATAATTTAACCGTTAACTTAAATCAATTCGGGTTCGCATATTGGAAGTAAGAGAAAATCATAGGTTATATGATATCGCATATCAGAGATCGGAGGTTTTGGGTGGTCATACATAATAAAAACGTCAATATGATGTTTCTCTGATAGGGTTTTATTATATGCGTTGTGTTATATATGATCTCAATTATCATGTCTTCAACTATGTCACCATATCATCTCCATGTCATCATATGGTCCTCCATATCATCATGTGGTCTCCAACCATGTCATTATATGTCACCATCAAGTGTATTCATTCATGTATGTCATCTTCATAAGAACTTTCATCACTGAGGCATTTTGATCAATGGGAATCTTCATAAGAACTTTCATCAATATGATCAATGGGAATCTTCATAAGAACTTTGATCAGTATGATCAATGGGAATCTTAGGAAAACATCACGGATCATAAGAATTTTCCATCACAAACAATGTCATATTGACATCAATGACAACCTTGACTAATATGAGGATCCAATATGAGGTTCTGTTATGAGTCCTAATAAACTAGGAAATTTTTTCATGGGGTACAAGAGTGGTTTGATGGAATGAGCAAGGGGGTCTTGCAATAGATCTGGGTTGTCCACATAACTTGGTGGTTATGAGGTGGTTTCCCATGTTCCCGTCACCCCTTGTTAGCCCACGACAATCCTGGGAGGCCCTATTATCTTGTTGAGCCATAAATCTGCTCATTCCCATAATAATTTTATTTAAAGGTGGTCACTTGTTAAATGAGGGGCCCATGGCAGTCATGAGAGGCATCATAATCCTATTGGGCTATAGATATTTCCATTCTCTCGATCACGTCATTCAAAGGTGGTCGCTCATTAAATGAGGGCCCCATGGTAGTCTTGGAAGGCCCCATAATACCGTTGGGCCATAGGTGAATCCATCCCTAAAATTGTATCATTTAAAGGTTGTTGCTTGTTAAACTAGCACCACACACAATGAAAAGTTGAAAATGCACATTGAAAAAATTGGTGGATGAAGGAATTTTCTAGTGGCAACAGTAATGGCCAATTCAACATCAAATTTTGGTATCATAAAATATTTGTTCTTGAACATGGCAGAAAGTAACAAAGGAGTAGCTCGAGGAGCAAGTGTAAGGAGATTTGTAGTTAGAGGAGCAGGAAGATGGAAACTTGTAGTGAATGCATCCTTAGAACAGGAGATGAGGCACACTTAAGAAAGGTTGGTAGAAATGCAAATTTCTTAGAGATGCCAGTGAAGAAGGAGGGGAATCAACATAAGAGAAAATGCTAAATATGATAGCCAAAATGAGCACCAGATCAAAGATGGAAGTATTTATATATGAAGGTAATTTAAATGTTGATGAATTGATGGATTGGATAGATGCCATGGACAAGTATTTTGATTATGAAGAAGTAAACGAGGCAAATAAAGTGAATTTTTTTGTCATAAGGATGAAAGGAAACCAAACCCTATGGTGGGATGAAGTGCAGGTAAAAAGGAAAAGAAAAGGTAAGTCCAAAATTAGAATCTCGGATAGAATGGTGGTAAAAATAAAAAATAAATTCATGCCTAAGGATTACCAGTTAAATATTTTCAAGCAGTTGCAGAACCTTAGACAAAAATCCACGATATGAAATAATATACTAAAGAATTTTATAAATTAAACATTAGAGCTATACACATTGAAGAGGATGTTTAGGAAATTGCTAGATATCTTAATGGCTTGAAGTATGAGATTAAATATGAGATTGGTATCTTGACTATGAACATAGTTGGGATACTTACGAAGCTTCTTTGAAAGACGAGGAAAATATTTCTAGGAAACAAAGTTAGAATAGCAAAGGAAAAGGTCATGCCAAAATCAAAAGACAATCAAGTAGCAAAGAAATATTTCAACCTCCAAAGCAAGAAGGTGGGAGTTCAAATAAGAAGCCACCAGGAGGAGGTGATTTTAGAGGAAGAATATCTTTCTCTAGAGGCAGAGGCAAATATTACCAATGCATATGCTATAAATGTGGACAATTGGGCCATATGTCATGGGGATTCCAAAAGAATACTCCAACATGTCAGAGGAGTGTACAAAGTTTCATGGTTACAAAAAGGCCATCAAATCCTAGTCAATGAACAATGTAAAATAGATTTTCGGATTGGATGACACAAATATGAAGCATTGTGTGATGTAATGCCTAAGTATGTTTTCCTTCTTTTTTTTGGGAAGACGATGGAATTTTGAGAGGAGATCTATCCATGAAGGCAAAAGGAACACCTACGCACTTAAGGAAGATGGTCACAAGCATACATGAGTGAGAAGGAGCTGCTATAAGGGGTCAAAAAGAAGGAAGTATATTTTGCATCATTGGTAAGTCTAAGGTAATTTTTACCGACACAAGTTTAGATTATTTTCCTAAGGAAGTCAAGGTTATATTGGATGATTTTGTTGACACAACTATGGATGAATTACCAAGTAAATTACCTCATGTTTGAAGCATTAACCACCATATGGATTGAATTCCCAGAGCAAGTATTCCAGATAAACTAGCCTACAAAATGAATCCTAAATAAAATGAAGAAATGAGGAAACATGTACATGAGTTTTTTCACAAGGGCTTCATTAGAGAAAGCCTTAGTCCATGCGTTGTTCCCACTGAAGAAGGACGGTGGATGGAGTATTTGCACTAATTCGAGAACCATCATTAAGATAACTATCAAGTACAATTTTCCTCTTCCACATGTTGATGATCTAATTGATCATTTGAGTGGTGCTATATATTTCACGAAAATTGATTTGACGAGTTGATACCATCAAATCCAAATTAGAGAAGGGGATGAATGGAAAATTCCCTTTAAGATAAATCAAGGATTATGTACGTTGTAAGATTGTGAGTCTCTAAATAATCACAAAGTCTGAGATACAATTGTCATCCTTACCTTGACAAGGTGTCATGATTGTCCATTGATGAGTGGTAAATGTGATCTAGATCCATATATAGAAGATCGAGAAGGACAATTGATGTATGATATATTCACATTTTTTAGATCAATAAAATACAATGGAAGGCCTTGATGCATTTTCCACCATATTTCTTGTCTCGTCACACCCATGTTAATTCTTAACATGGTATTAGAGCCACGGTTGTAGTGATATTGAAGTTGTCACAAGAAAGTGAGGGCTGTATTGTGAATTGAGTTGCACTACGAAGAGTGAACCACACTCAACGTGAAGGAGAAAGACACAAAATTTTACCTGAGCATGTGATAGAAATTGTTGAAAGAGGATTGCATTGTTATATGAATTATATGAAAGAGATTGTTTGGAGTAGTGTTATATGATTAAAAAAAATTTGGAGTAGCTTTATACGGCTGTGACTGTAGTATCAGGCTCGACATTCAATTCAAAGGTGCTGAAGGATTTGACTCAGGACGGGGGTTCACCATTTTGTGGACACATCATAATGGTTTGCAACTTTCAACACTGCCTCTATAGAGTTTAGTTGAAGCTTGAAGGTTAAAACCAAGCTAGATTCGCAAGTTGGATTGTTGAATCACGAGTTTATTATATATGGACATTACAGAGTGGTTGAAGATTAAAAATAAAAAAAATGCGCTAAGCAGTTGGGAATTTTCCAAAAGGAAAATAAGTTGGTTCACTAAAAAATGGATCAGTACACAACGTGTTCCAGGCCCAAGTTCCATCATCCTAACAAATCTTCACTTGATGTCCAACACTGTCTACATAGTCCCAAAAAGATTGATCTATTCCTAGATCACACCAGACGAGGAGCCATAATTTGAAATGATTCACATAGTTAATAGATTCATTATGCAGATAAAGGGAGGATATGTTATTTTTCAATTGTTTTGAATGTAGATCTGGCTTTGAAATTACTGGGTGCTTAATAAATTTCTTGCTATGTTGAATATATAATAAAAGAGTCACCATGCTAATAAGGTTTTCGATCAAGTTTCCCAGACCCTAATAAAGCATGAAAGGGCATGGTTAAGGAAGTGTGTTTTATAGTGTTGGTCCTAAGTATGCCAAGCATCCTCACAAACATACAATAAGCTAGAGGAAGGTTAATTTGAATGATTCCTGAGCAATATGGTGCATCGTTTAAAAGTGCCAAGCCAGAATTGTTGAGATAGATGCTGGAATTAAAGCATTTTTCAGGTTTATAGCAGAAGAAACCCCAAAATTTGCAATTATAACCTTTACAATCCATGCTCGCTCCTCCACCAATTTGCATAATGCATTGAGAAGTATATCAATTACCACACCTAAGGAATGTCATTATGTGGACAAAGGTCCAAATCATTACCTAGAGAATGCTCCAATGCATTTGTGGTATTGCATTTAATGTCTTCATATGTCCACATTTTTTAACATTAAGTAATCAAATTTATGCCATTAAAAAAAGAGAGGAGGAGGAGTCACTCTAAGTGGCATTTAATATCACATTGTTGGATTTTTTGTAAACAATTAGGATTAAGTACATGGTGAATTAAATTTTTGTGGAGGTTTTAAAGCATTTATTTTCTTAAGTAGGCCTTAAGGGAAGAAGTGAAAGAAAATCCAATATTGAATCTCCCTCAATTAAAAAAAATTGGAGGAAACACTGGCTTTGGAGCCTTTGAATGCTATTGCTCGCAATTATGTTTCGTGATTAAATCTTTTTGGGAGCATTGAAAATGTAACTAATGTTGGTATTCATAATCTAATTCAAAAGTATGATTGATGTATCTATTATATTCATTCATTATTTTTTAGCCAAAGCATGTTCTTCATGTTTATAAAGAATATTTTATGAGTCAAAATAAATTCATTTTAGTCAAGTCCCATTTGGAACTTTTGTAATAAAAGAAAAGAAAGTTTTATTTTGAGTAAAAAGTCAAAAATGTCATCACAAAGACCAAGTCGACCCTCCTTGACTAGTCAGCCTATGTGGCACCTTTTTGACCCGCTTGGACATGTATAAATACAAGTCAATTCGATCACTTGGAAAGCCATTCATCACACATCATCATGTATTGATTTCTGTGTAAAAGAAAGAGGAAAAATCAAGTAAAGTCAAAGAAGAGAGGAACAAGTCAAAGGAGAGATGAAATCAAACTTTTTTCTTCCCTAATTCCACTCACACGTGCGAAGGTTCTGTGATTTTTACGAGGTTATTATAGGGCTGAAAGTTGGCCATCTATTGCAGGGAAAATTTTGTGGTTTGACCAAAATTTCAGGGATTTGACCAACATTGACTTTGAATTTGTTGGGTGAAACTTGGAGGAGTGTTGAAATGGGAACTTTTTGATAGTCTTGGTCTTGGTTGTGGGTATGATATATCCCACTTTGATCTGATTCTATAAGAAGAGGATATTTTGGGTTTTCCCCCTTATGGGGTTTTGCCCTAACTTGGAGCTTAATTTTTGGTGTTCTTTTATCTTTGTGATCTTTATGATTTGAATTTTTTGTCTAATTGTGTGATGAATAAAACATAAATTTAAAATAAGATAAATAATATTCACAAGTAATTATCTTGTAAGAGGAATCAAGCTTTAATCTATCCAACACTTGGTTTCTAAATGGGGAGGTGATATGTAAATCTTTGAGGAAATTGCTTTCATTGTATGCATATTGGTTGAGTGAGCCTTTTTGGTAATGGGGGATAAATTTTGGAGCTTGGATGGTACGAGAAGAGAAGCAAACGAAGCATTTTAGAGGATAAAACCAATATCTTTTGTCTAAAAAAAGAAAAAGAAAAAATTCATTATGTCATAAATCCGATCGAAATTGAATAGAGGGATCTAAGGACATTTTATGTGTATGGTTTATTGATTCTCTATGTTATGTCGAGTTATAGAATATATTTCAATTTGTCACATTTCTCAAGGGGTGAACTGAAGGATAAGTCATTCAAATGTACAAAGGGTAAAGTATCAAACCCTTTCAAGTCAAGTGGTGATGTAACAAGACCTCCTTGAAATTGAATAAAGGGGTCAACTGAGTCAATAAAGTCATCAAATCCAAGATTATAATCAAACTTTAAGGTACATGACCAGTAGTACCCGACACGCTAAAGTAACATAACATCAAGCAAGTGTGATAATCAAGCGAGTGTGATAATCAAGCCAAGCAAGTATAAGGGGGCATGTCAAGTGAAAAATGGGTAAAGGAGGAGAGTGTCTGCAACACAGATCTCAAGAAATTAAATAGTTGCAAGGGTGAAACCATGAATTTCATAATAAAATTAAAGTATTGGAATGGAAATTATAGTGAAATTAAACAATAATTGATCAAATGGTTGACACACTAGCAGTTGCAAAAGATCTTCAAAGGGAAATAAAAATGAAGGATCAATTAATTGATGCACTCCCGATAAAATTAAGGCAAAAGCAAGATCTACTTGATTATATGATTGATGAAAGATCTATAATAAAGATAGGTGCAATTTGTGATACATATATCTCATCCAAACAACACATGCAATTTTTGAAACATATGAACTCATCTAGCAGTTTGATGAAAGTTATGACACAATGGAGCTACTAGATAAAATTGATACAACAAGTTATACTGAAGAGTTAATCCAAAAGTTCGATGCATCATGTAATACAATTGAAATAATGGGAAAACTTGATGTAACTTGTGATACCCAAGACATAATATAGGTAATTGATGCATAGTGTGATAAAGTTGACTTAATGGAATCAATGAATCAAGCACAAAATATCAACAATAATAGCAATTTTGAAGAAGAAAAAGAACAAGAAAATGATATTTCCAAGATATTTATCAGACCTTGGGAAGAAATACAATTAAAAAAAAATCAGCATGGATTGGCATACACCAAAGAAAACAATTTCCATATTCCATATTAATCTAAACCACTTCATTTTGCGAGTGCAGGTTTCCTTGAAGAAGTTCAGAATTTTGTTAAAAAGTGTTAGCATTGTAAACGACATGGTCACATGGAGAGTCAGTATTTTGACCTCCATCATTGTCTTCATTATGGGAAGACAAATCACTTATCAAAAAAATGTCAAAAGGAGAAAAAGACTAAAATATAGTCAAATATGGATGGATAAACCCTTGGAAATGGTATCAAGAAGTAAAAAGGCTACAAAATTTCTACATTTTGGTCAAGGTAGAGGTAAAGATAAAGATGCCTAAAGAAATGAATATACAAAAAAAAAAATCAATCAGTTATTCCAAAGAAAGATGGAACTCTCCACGCCTTAAGGGGTTGAGCACAATGATAAATGAAACTCTCCTCTGCCTTTAAGGAGGGGAGTAAATTAATGCTTAGTGGTAAATCATAAATCACCACATTATTGAAAGTAGACTAGTTAGTGGTCATCTAAAATCCACCACCTTAATCAAAGAAGATTGGCTAGTGGTCATCTAGAAACCACCACATCATTCAAAGAAAATTGGTTAGTGGTAAACCTTAAACCACCAGTTTCTAGGGAAGATGGTTAGTGGTAAACCTAAAAAACTACCTCCTAAAGAATCCAAATCCCCAGCTTAGATCCTTTCACAAATCAACTATTGAAGTCAAGTCAGTGAAATCAATCAACATTCAGTTAACAATGGAGAATTTCATCATAGCAATTGAGCTCTTCAACAATCATTTTAATGGATGTGTTGAGACATAGTAGCTTATCACTTGCAGATATTCGATATTGGTGATTTTTCAAATATATATTCATCAAAACTCAGTTCATCAGTTTCATATTGAAGATGAAAAAAATTATTGATACATGTGTTGTTCATTTATTCAGAGTTGTGATTAAGTGGGGGAATGTTAGATTGTGAGTCTCAAAACAATCACAAAGTCTAAGAATACAATTGTCATTCTTATCTTTATGGGTTGACACAATGATCCACTAATGAGTTGTCAATGTGATCTAGATCTAGATATAGAAGATCTAGAAGGAAAATTGATGTATTATATATACACATTTTGAGATAAATAGAATACTATAGAATTACTTAAGGCCTTTTCTCCTATCTTGCATGTCTTGTCTCACCCATGTTAATTCTTAACATGAGTGGTCACCGATGCCTTTTTCCCTTACCAACACACCTAGTACTTTTATGAGTTCAATGAATGAAATTTTGAAGGAATATATAGGAAAGTTCATCATTGTCTATTTGGATGAGATTTTAGTGTATAATAAAACAAAGGAAAAACATATAAAACATCTTAGGTTGGTTTTAAATATCTTACAACAAGAAAAATTGCTAATTAATTTGAAGAAATGCACCTTTATGAAAAAGGAATTGGTATATTTGGGCTTCATACTTTCCAAAAATGGTTTGAAGATGGACCCTAAAAAATATAGAGCAATCATTGTTGGCATGTGCCATGGAATGTCTTTGAGGTCAAGATCTTTCATTGTCTCGCAAGTTTTTACACGAAATTCATCTGACATCCTGCAAGCATAAAATCAGCTAAGTGTTGAGGCGTTGTGGGGTGGTGAATAATGCAGGGAGAGAGGATACATAGGATAAGTATCTTTCATCTAACATTTTGCAAATGAAAAAAAAAATGAAAACCTATGATATTCACGAGAGATGGAACCTATTGTTCCTTTGAGATAGTTTTTTGCTAGAAAATTATGCCAAGGCACAAGAAGTGTTTTTGAAAACAGGTTTTGATCCAAATAAGTCTCTACTCTATGAATGGCAGGACAATACCTTCCAATTATTTAATCAAGAGGAGAGCTTCCAACCAAGGTAGATGACAATTTTTTTAAATAAGGTGAGAGGAGGAAAAGGAGAAAATTTAACAAATACTACAACATTCACGAAGTGCTTTAAGACTTTTTATTGTAGAAAATATAGAGGAATAATATTTGTAAGGTTCTAGCATAAAACAAGAACTTCAATTGTATGAAATATTGACAATAATCTAACAATTCATTTAGAAGCATGAATAAAAAAAAAATTGACCCTATCATAAATCTTTGTGTGTAACATAACCTTGCCAAAAGTTAGGGAAATTGACTCTCAATTTAGCCTCTCAGGGATGTTCCGCATAAGTTGAAATAATTGCAAAGATGAAAAATAGATTTGAAATCTTATCCCACTATGCAGCACTTTGATTACCTCTTTCGTCTCACTTTCCTCCTGCACTGATGTGCGCACCCTTACTCTTCTTGAATTCTTTGCACTTTATCCATGTGATGCCTCAACATTCTCAACTTATTCGGTCTTTACCGGTTCTTTATAGCATTCCAGAACTATGTTTCCCTCAGGTCATTCTATGGTCATCCCCTAGTATTCCCATTGCACTCAAAGAAATTTAGCTACTCATGTTGTTAGATTCCAGTGACATAACACCTTTTTCACACAACATCATTTTTACCCTTGTAGGCAACAATATCAAATATCATCCTCATGGCCCCTTAAATAAGTTCCATTTAGCTACATTATATGACTAAGTACCCTAAATTAATTCAACAATATACCTTACAACACAGTATTCAACCAAAAAACAACTATGCAAGCTTCTATTTGTGGTGTTAACACTTTGGAGTCCAACTACGCTCTACAATAGGTCGTAAATTTTTGTGCTCTTCTGCCAACCTTTGTAACCACTCAACCAAAACAATCGGAAACTCAACAAATAATATTTCATGGAAATGTGTAAAATCATACCATTACGTCCATTTCTCAGGATTGATTCGTTGATTTCTAGTTTATTGTATAGAGAACTCATGTTATTTTTCCTTCACCCAGTTGTATCTCTTCCTTAGTAGGTATCCACGTCCCCTTTAGCCATAAATATCGATCTTGGCTATGGAACCTTTTGTCAGCATTCACGGGTAAACCCGAGGTTCACGAGATTTTTTCAACAAAACCCCTACCAATCAATATCTTGAAAGAAATACCCATACCACCATGTGGATAAAGAATAAGTTGGAGGGTTGATTCCTTCTAATTTTGTAATCTACAAGAATCCTTCAATATTCATGTTGCTTCATAAGAAATATCAACTTTTATTTTTTTTTTTAAGCTGAGGAGTTACCATTTTCTATTAGCAAAATTGAAACCACTACAATCTTAAGGTGGTCTCAACCCGCCCCGAGGGGAAACCGGGTTTATTGACCACCTATAGTTTTTAACTGCTGACCAAAAATAAAAGGTTTTCAAACTATCTTTCCAGGCTTTGTAAACATCCACCTTGTAACTGTTACTATTGTCATATAACTGCAAGTAAAAATTATCATAAATCCTATACATAGCTAAAGGAAACTAAGATTTGCACTTTCTAACTACTTCAAAAAAACATGCCTTTCTTCATTGCTTCCCAGCATCCTCTTGCTGCTCCTTCTCCTTCTTGATCACCAAGCCATTCGCCTCTAATTGCTGCTGAATATCCTCCAACCTCTTGTCCTGCATGAGCAGGGTGATTAGGATGTTCTTCATCTCTTTCTTCAGGTTTGGTATTCCCTGTGATAATTCAGCCATTTCCAAGGCTATCTGCTCCATAGCTTTGGCCATAAGTCTTTTCATTACCCAGTATAGGTGCAGGGACTGTTTATATAGTGTCATTCGGCCTCGGGTATGTCCTGGATCCGGCATGAGATGCACCCAGTCCTCCATTTCTTCCTCAGACTGTGCCTGAATGGCCTCTTCCTCCCAGTGCTCAATTATCCTCCTGATTTTCGGGTTAGTCCTCTCACTGTAGGCTCTCTCGGCTGTCCGAACCCTTGTCTCAATAGTCCTCCTTCCCTGTCTTCCTTCCGCTTCCGTGCTGGTCTCCCCGTCTTCCACTATTCCTTCTCGACAGCAGCAACCCCATCTGCTTCTCCCTTCTGCTACTCCCCGACTCCTCTGGCCTCCCCTGCCTCGACGACCTCGCCCTCGTCTCCGCCTGTCGCCCCCTTCCTCAGATTCCGGCTCCTGCCTTCCTTCAGCTTCCTCCCGTCCTCTTTTCGTGGCCCTGTTTCCTGTAATTTTCTCATTTCGGCCGCGGTTACCATTCCCCTGTGCTGCCTTCTCAAATTCGGATTCAATGTCATCGCTCTCGCCCTCTGAAACTTCATATACTGGTATATAGAATTGCTCTGTGTCCTCCTCCATTTTTCCTTTGCCTTTCACGTCCTGGTCCCCTCGCCCCTGGTTCCCATCTCCTGCCCTGCTTCTCATCCATCTACCTTCCGCCCTGCTCCCCTCTGCTGCCATTCTTTCCTCGCTTCTTTGCCTCTTCCTGCGCATCCTTGTTCTTTCTGCTCGGCTTCCTGATCTTCCCTCTCTCCTGACTGTATTTCGCCGATTACCGCTGCTCTCTCCTGTTTCTTTGCATGCAGATTCACTCGTCTCGCTTCGCCACCCTTTCTTCCTTATGCCTCCCCTCTTCATGCGCTTATACTTTACCTCCCTTACCTTTCTGTTGTCCCATGCCTCCGCGCTATCATTCCCCTGTCTTGTGTCTGACGTAATGACTCCTCCACTGTCATCCTTCTGTACCCTGCTGTCCTCTCGTCCTGATCGGAGATCCTTCTCACCGATCCAGTTGCCTGTGACCATCATTTCTTGTGGTGAGCAAATTTAATTTGGGAATTCCTAGAATGGAATTAAACCAGCAAACCAAAGCTAATTAAATTGTTGTCTACAAAACTTCATATTCCCCTGAGACGTTCATGTGATCATAGTTCAATACTTGTTTTGTGTGTACAATTCCTACTAACTAAATAGAGCATTTTTAGATCCCTATTTTTCGTGTTGTAGAAAAGGTTCTTGAATGATTTGTTTTACTATACAAGAGAGTGTAAATCTCAGTGCACTTTCTGCAAGTGGTTAGAATATAGTCCAGGTTTCATGCAGGTGAAAGATACGCCTTTCTCGGGCACCACAATTCCTTCAATCTAAATTTGTAAAATTCCTTATGTCTTAAGGCTTCTTCCCAACAAAGATCAAACTTTGCTAATATGGAATAATCCCTTCCTTGTCTTGAATATTGGCCTTCATATTGTCAATTGTATTAGAGATCATAACATCAACTATAATAGTATTAGAATTTAACATATTCACAAAGATCTACATATTCCCTTGGAGATGAAGGATAAGCAAGATGAATTCCTATGAATATTATAATAAACTACAAACTTGTCATCTTCAAAATGCTTTCTAGAAAAAATAAATCTTTGATGATTGGGAGGAATTCCTTGTCTTGAATTTTAGCATTGACATTATTGATAATAATTGAGCTATTAACCTGAAGAGTAATTTTCTTCCCATCCATAGTTTTGAGATCTGCATTCCACATCTCAAAGAGAAAGCCAATTAGATTTACTTATGAGTTTTGAGATCTCCATTCCGCCCCTCAAATGGAAAACCAATTGGAATGTATTCCTTCTAGATGTTATAATCAGTGAAGGTACCACCATCCTCTAGCTGTTTGCAAGTGAATGTTAACCATTTTGGGTTAGTAGGTAAGTCCTAATTATAATTATCTTGCATATTTTCCTTGACATTATGAATGATGTTTGAGTTGTCCACCTCAAGAATAATGGTTTTTTTTAGTCACAATCTTAAGAAATATTTGCATTGAAAGTACCACCATCCTCTAGTTGTTTGCAAGTGAATGTTAACCATTTTTGGTTAGTAGGTAAGTCCTAATTATAATTATCTTGCATATTTTCCTTGACAATATGAATGATGTTTGAGTTGTCCACCTCAAGAATAATGGTTTTTTTAGTCACATCTTAAGAAAGATTTTCATTCCACCTCTTAGAGAAAGCAACGGATGAAGCATATCCCTTTTCCATATTATAATTAGTGAGGGTTTATCCATCCTAATGCTTTCTAGAAAACGTTAGCTTTTCTCATTCAAGAAGAATGTATTCCTTGTGTTGAATCTTGGCTTTCACATTGTCAATTGTGTTAAAACTCTCTAACTCCGGAGTTATAGTCTCTCTAATCAATGTCTTCACTAAATCTTTCAATTTTCTAGTGATTGTCCTCACAAATATGTCCATCTGAAATTTAATGATACAAAACAAACCTAACCCATACAAAAAAAGGGTATGATGAGGTCAATAACTTTTGCAGTAATTTTTTTTTAAATCATTTAAGACAACTTTTCCTTCTCTATTCCTAAAACTACAATTAAAAATTGTTTCCATTAGCAAGTTTTGAGGTAAAGCGAGAAGAAATATTTGGGCTCATTCTACAAACTACCAAAAGATATTGAGATCAAATCTATAATATGGATGACTACAAAATGTACATGGAAACTGATTAAGGAATTTTCTACAAAAATCTCCTAATCAAACATACTAATATTAATTTTCTTTATCTTTAATAACAACTATTATTATTATTTTATTTTTTTTTGCTGAGCAAAGGCTAAACTAATTATATTAAAAGTACAAAAAAAGTATTTACAAGAGGTATGAACCTCTGAGAGCGCATGGTCAGCTCTCTGTCAAAAATTTTCTTGTCAATCTGGATCCTCTGCTTGTGCGAGCCAGAGGTTACAAAACCTTCAACCGAAGGAGAATTAACTGCTACAGAGTTCGTTATATAAACTAGGCAAAGAGAAGAGACAGGTAAGCAGTACCCATTGCTGCAACATAGACTGAAACAAAAAACAGGGGTGCCATGCATTACTGCATCCATTTCTGGTCGCCTCCCCATGAAACAGAGCCAAAAAGAAAATGCCGCGAATCTGGAACCATTGACTTACCCCTGACGCATCCTTCTCACTTGTTTTTCTTTTGCTTCTCCTCCGCTTCTCGTTCCTGTGCGCGTTTCTTTCTATCTTCTGCTGCTCGAACCGGGTCCCTCTCCCAAGTCACCTCCATCCCCACCGGAATATCTTCCAGCCGATCAATACCAGGGGGCAATTTGAGATACAGAGTGTAGTCAAAGGAGTCCTCTGGTTCTTCCTCCTTGACTCTGCTCTGAGGGGAGGCAGGCTTGCTGCTCTGAGTCTCCATAAGAGCGTCCGTTGGATTTTCAGCCACCTCCATGGGCTCTTTGCCTTTAAGGCTTCCAATTTCCTTAAGAGCTTCAGCCTGCTCTGCTGAAAAACCTTGGGTACTTTCATCATCTGCCCTGCTTTGGAATTCTGGGTTGTAAGAGCTGTCCGGATCATCTGAGGTGGGAGGCGCCTGTTCCGCTGAGTCATCCTGCCAGTCATCTTCCTCCTCATTCTCCTCGGAGAAAATAACTGTGATCATTGCTTTGACCACGGGCTTGTTCCTCCTGCGACGATAATGGAGGGTCGTCGTCTGAACAGAATTGCTAATGTCAGAACCCGAGTAATCCGACTCAGAGGAGGGAGGCTCAGCTACAGTCAGGGGAGAGAGGCGCATCGGGCTTGCACGGCCCCTTCCTCTAGTGCCGGCTCGCTGACCATAATTACGCCCCCTGCGTGGCCCAGGATGACCAGTTCTTGGCGCCATGATGAGCCCCGGATACCCAACCGCTTTCTGAGAGCGAGGCCGAGTATCCCTGAGCCTCCTTCTGCCAGCAAGAGTGTCTTCGCAGAGATTGCCCGGGCTGCAAAGCAACCCAATGTCCAGCGTCGAGTTCGCCAGAGAATACAGGGGACAAAGCACATGAATTACACAATGGATGTAATCGAGGTTAGGCTTGCTTCCCGCAGAGCCTTCCTCCTTCACTCTGACATCAACAGTGAGCCTAGACAGACCAGAGCCGAGCTTAAAACCAGGAGAAAGGAATGAAGGCGCCATTCTAGAATATCCGCGAGCGATTTTTCGGGAGTTCAACTGCATTGAAGGCGATTTAAGGCGATTTAACTCAAATGGGACAGAGGCCAGCCCGCAGCACATGGCATCCACCTGTCTGGAGCATGGCCTCATATACACGGCGCGTGGAGAACGCATGAGCATTAATAACATGTATTAACACCCGCATCTGGGTAACTATTATTATTGTTTTAAATAAAGTTATAATTTAATTAATTCTCATGGTTTTTCTAAGTTAATTTATATTGTTATCATACTAATTTAAAATTTTGGCAATGTGAAATATATTATGAGGTAAGTTTTTTTTTTATGTCTATTAGCTTTTACCAACCACTTAACTTAGATCATTGTGCTAGTTCCTATCAAAATCAAAGACTCTGCCCTTCATTGAAAAGATTTGTTACCCCACATAATATACATATAATTTCACTTGCCATTTTTTATACTTGTTAAAAATTGTTTCACAAATTTATTCTATACTACCTCTACCTTGCATAGATGATATTTGACCATTTAAAATGAAAAATAATATTCCTATCCAACATACTATTATATTAAACAAAATATTTTGTGTCGAGCTCTCAATAAATGAAATTTTAAAATAAAAATTTGAAATTAATACGCACATCAATAAAATCTAACCAACATAAAAAGAAGGAATGGAAACTGGAAAAGCCATGAAACTTATTGTGGCAAAAATGTGCATTTGGCATTTCGTTAAAAATGGAAAAAATTGAACCCAAGAAAAAGCTGCACGTATGTAAAATGGATAAAAATGCATCGACCAAACTTTTTCCCAAAAAAAAGCAGGATGAGCTAGATTGAATGGACATATGGTTTTAGAGGAGGTAGAAGCCAGAAATATGTATCCAGTGGATGGTTCAAGGGATGGAGAAGCCATAAATATGTATCCAGTGGACGGTTCAGAGGAGGTAGTGGCTTCCCAAAAAAGCAAGAAGGAGGTAGTGGCTTCTCAAAAAAGCAAGAAGGATGAGCTGGAACTTGAAAATTTGAACAGCCAGCAGATAATCGTTTCTATCCATAATCGGTGGATGGTACCACCTCATCCAAAGGTGGTAGAAGCCGGAAATATGTATCCAATGGATGGTTCAGAGGAGGTAGGCGCCAGAAATATATATATCCAGTGTAGGGTTTCAGAGGAGGTAAGCGCTGAAAATATATATATCCAGTATAGGGTTCCAGAGGAAGTAGGCAGCCAAAAATAAATAGTCGTTGAAGGAGATGGAGAACGGCTATATATATCTCAAAGTCTGATCAAGTCTCAGCATTTTCCTCCTCTGTCTATGTTCAGATTGGCATCTCTGTGTGCTTGGTTGTCTGTCTGTGTGGTTTGGCTTGGCTTGGCTGCCTATCTGTCAGTCAGTCTGTGGTTTGAGTCTGGGTCGGTCTATGTCTAGGTCGAGTTTGAGTCCATGTCTATCTGTGTGAATAGAGGAGGATGAGGCTAGAGTGAAACAGATTGGAGGCAAGAAAAATGACAGTTAATTTGTTTACAATTCTTGGTATCACGGAGATCAATGATCTTTCTAGGTGTGTTGTGAATTGATTTCCATTTAATTTATCTATTCTCTTGTCAGCAACAATTCTATTTAATTGCCCTGTATTCCTTTTTACACCATAAATGAGTGGAGGAAGGAAACAGGTCGCTAGTGTTGCTGAGAAATGAATGAAGGAAACAAATCATTGGCGTTGCTACTATATGAATGCTACCTCGTTTAATACTGGTTCTTGGTATACCCTGTTTTTTTGGGTTTAATCTGTCGTGTTATTTTTACGGCCCTTAATGATTTTCCGGTGTAATCCGCTTCCGTGATTTTCTGGTATGCCCTGCTCTGGCTCTGTGTTGTGCCGCACATGTGCTCTTTATGGTGTTATCCGAGCTCCCTCTATGGTGAATTCACCAAGTGAGTGTGGCTATGGTATCACTTCTAATTATTTCGTTATGATTGGGTTTCTCGAGCTTTTTTCCCAGGATTTACATCCCAATCCATGAACTATTGGGTAATCATCTATTTAGTATAACGAGATTCGCAGATGAACCAAATGGCCACATATAATCTGCATGTTGTTTATTGAGCTCTCAACTTCCTTGTATTAAATATCTCTCATTATATTCTTTTATTAAATTTCTTTTTGTTCTGAAAACAATGCAACAGATCAATTAAACTCAAACTCATCGATGGAATTGGGCTTTTTCTTGTTTTTTTTCTTAATATTTATATATTGCGTGGAAAATTTATTTACAGAAATGGCTTTTCATTAGGGTTCTACTCAAAGTAATATTTATATGTTGTTGTATTGCAAATTTATTCATAGGAATGGTTGTGTTCTCATTATGGTTCTGTTCAATGTAATTTTTTATTTTTTTTTCTTCTTCTTCTTCTGGTAGGTAAGCACCCATAGAGGGATTTAAACCAGTGACCTATCGCAATGAGTGCCTTAACAATGCACCAATTCACCGTTGTGAGCTTAAATATTGATGTAGTTATTTTCCTTTCTTTTCTTCTTCTTCTGGTAGGTAAGCACCCATAGGGGGATTTGAACCAGTGACCTATCGCAAGGAGTGCCTTAACAGTGCCACCATTCACCGTCAATCCAAAGCCCCGTGAGCTTAAATATTGATGTAGTTATTTTCCTTTCTTTTCTCAATATTGTGAGAAAATTTTGTACATACAATTATTAATAAAGTGATTTTTTAATGGAAGGAGTTAAAACTCCTTCCAAATGCTCGAGGAGGATGGGGCTCCATTCTTCTTAGAGTAGTGTAGAGTTTTTTTGTGGGTTGATTATTTTTCCTTAAACTCATACATATCACAATATATTTTTTTATATGTGTTTACTTTATAGCATTTATATTTAAAGCATGTAGTTCTACATTTCAATTATATGCATTTATATTTTAAAATTCTTAAGAAAATTGCACACATATAAATTATACAATTTTATAAAAATGCATAAAAAAACACTAAATATCTCTCTACTAAACAAACTATTCAATTTAATTTTCATTTTTATATTATTTTTGTGTTTTTCTCTTTTTTTTAAGTTTTTTTTCTCCCTTGGTGTCTTATTTTATATTTTATATTATTTTCATTTTTATATTATTTTTGTTTTTTATTGATTTTTTGAAAAAAATTTCTTTCGTGTGTATTATTTTATATTTTATATAGTTAAATAAGATTATATATATAATTGATAAAATTCTGAATTGCCTAATATGTATTTTTTCATTTGAAATTGTATGTCTATTTCTGATTTTGAAAATGTTTTATTTTAATATTTTGAATCTAAATTCTATGTTGTGTGTTTGTTTTTTTGAACTTGTAGTCTGTATGTTTATGCCAGAGAGGTTGTATAATTATTTGTATGTGATTTGAAATTGGACATGCATTGGAATTGTAATGTGTTTGTTGTATTGAACTGTGATTGCAATGAATTTTGTTGTGTAAATTTGAATGTGTACATATAATATAGGCGTGTGTTGCTTATTTGAATTTGTATTTTGTATGTTTATGCCAAAGTGGTTGTATGGATATTTGTATGTGATTTGGAATTAAACATGAAATAGAAATTGTAATGTGTGCTTTTTGTATTGAATTGTGATTAAAATTGTGTGTGTTTTGTATTCAATTGTGATTGCAATGAATTTTGTTTTGTAGAATTGAATGTGTATATATAATGTAGGCGTGTGTTTGCTTATTTGAATTTGTATTTTGTATGTTTATGCCAAAGTGGTTGTATGGATATTTGTATGTGATTTGGAATTAAACACGAAATAGAAATTGTAATGTGTTTGTTGTACTGAATTTTGTTTTGTAGAATTGAATGTGTATATATAATGTAGGTGTGTGTTTGCTTATTTGAATTTGTATTTTGTATGTTTATGCCAAAGTGGTTGTATGGATACTTGTATGTGATTTGGAATTAAACACGAAATAGAAATTGTAATGTGTTTGTTGTATTGAACTGTGATTGCAATGAATTTAGTTGTGTAAATTTGAATGTGTACATATAATGTAGGTGTGTGTTTGATTATTTGAATTTGTATTTTGTATGTTTATGCAAAAGTGGTTGTATGGATATTTGTATGTGATTTGGAATTAAACACGAAATAGAAATTGTAATGTGTGCTTTTTGTATTGAATTGTGATTGCAATGAATTTTGTTTTGTAGAATTGAATGTGTATATATAATGTAGGTGCATGTTTACTTATTTGAATTTGTATTTTGTATCTTTATGCCAAAGTGGTTGTATGGATATTTGTATGTGATTTGGAATTAAACACGAAATAGAAATTGTAATGTGTTTGTTGTATTGAACTCTGATTGCAATGAATTTTGTTGTGTAAATTTCAATGTATATATATATATATATAATGTAGGTGTGTGTTTGCTTATATGAATTTGTATTTTGTATGTTTATGCCAAAGTGGTTGTATGCATATTTGTATGTGATTTGGAACTAAACATGAAATAGAAATTGTAATGTGTGCTTTTTGTACTGAATTGTGATTGCAATGAATTTCGTTTTGTAGGTATATATAATGTAGGTGTGTGTTTGCTTATTTGAATTTGAATTTTGTATGTTTATGTCAAAGTGGTTGTATGGATATTTGTATGTGATTTGGAATTAAGAAATTGTAATGTGTTTGTTGTATTGAATTGTGATTGCAATGAATTTTGTTGTGTAAATTTGAATGTGTATATATAATGTAGGTGTGTGTTTGCTTATTTGAATTTGTATTGTGTATATTTATGCCAAAGTGGCTGTATGGATATTTGTATGTGATTTGGAATTAAACACAAAAGAGAAATTGCAATGTGTGCTTTTTGTGTTGAATTGTGATTACAAATGTGTGTTTTTTGTATTGAATTGTGATTGCAATAAATTTTGTTTTGTAGAATTGAATGGATATATATATAATGTAGGTGTGTGCTTGCTTATTTGAATTTGTATTTTGTATGTTTATGCCAAAGTGGTTGTATGGATATTTGTATGTGATTTGGAATTAAACAAGAAATAGAAATTGTGATGTGTGCTTTTTGTATTGAACTTTAAATTCTATAATGTGTATTCTTACTTATTTGAATTTGTATCTGTGTGTTTGTTTATTCATTTAAAAACTGAAAATTGTGTATTTTCTTATTTGAATTTGTATCTGTGTGTTTGTTTATTCATTTAAAAATTGAAAATTGTGTATTTGCTTATTTGAATTTATGTTTTGATTGTTTGTTTATTTGATATTTCATATGTATGTAAGAGTGGTTTTATCAATGTTATGTCTCTTGATGTATGTTTGTATGTGATTTGAAATTGTAATGTGCATGTTGTATTGATTTGTAGTTGTGATGAGTCTTATTGTGTGTATTTAATATAGATTTTCTTACTCCTTTGAATTTGTATATGTATGTTTGATTATTTGAAACTGTTTATGTATGTATATAGGGTGTTTTGTTAATGGTTTGTTATGTATATTGTTTTGAACTTGTATATGAATTCGTAATGCTTATCTTTGTCATGTTGATATTGTTTGTATTTGATATTGCATATGCACGTAAGAATGGTTTTATCAATGTTATGTTTGTATGTGATTTGAAATTGTAATGTGCTTGGTTTATTGATTTGTAACTATGATTAATTTTATTATGTTTATTTAATGTAGGTTTGTTAAGTCCGTTGTTTTTTAATTGGTATATGTACGTTTGTTTACTTGAAATTGTTTATGTATGTATATGAAGTGTTTTGTCAATGTTTGGTTATGTGTTTTGGTTTGAACATGTATATGAATTTGTAATGTTTATCTTCTTTGTGTTGATATTGCATGTGTATGTAAGAAGAGTTTTATCCATGTTATGTTTGTTGATGTATGTTTGTATGCAATTTGAAATTGTAATGTGTTTGGTGTATTGATTTTTCATTGTATTATTTTATAAAATATTATTTATTATTTTCAAGATTTTAAAGATTTTGAAACTTCTTTTTTCTTTTTCTTTTTTAAATGACTTTTCTTGCATTTTTTGCATTTATCATATAAAATCTAACTAATTAACTTTAACACTTACAATAAAATACATACACTTTATTACATATAATTTTAACTCATTTGTGAGAAAAAAAAAATATTATTAATATCTATTTTTATAATTATATTTATATATTCATATTATTTTCATTCATACTAAGAAAATTTATATGTTATTAAAAAAAGACATTAATATTATTAATCATTTAACATATTAAATTAATATATTTTTTTAAAAATCCATTAATATCATTAATCATTTAACATATTAAATCAATATAATTAAAGAAATAGTGCATGTTAAAAACCCCAAATCAACAACAATGCACACAAGTTTTTGGGGCACATAAGCTTCCACTTTCAGGTGGTTAACCCTGTTAGTAGAGATCACAATCTTGAAGCAAAGAGAAGATTTTTTATTTGTTAATGAAAAATGATTATAATAAAAATAAAAAAATTATTTAATTAAATTATAAATAAATAAAAATATTTAAAATAAACCTAATAAATAGATTTGAAAATAAACCTTAATTAAAATTATAAATAAATAAATTATTGAAATAATTATTATAAAAATAAATGATTTCCCAACAATAAAATTTTATATTATATAAAATTTAACCTATTTAAAATATATCGTTTCAAACCAATGAAAATAAATTAAACACTACCTTACTCAATAAAGACTTCTTATCAACAATACTTAGAAGCTCTGGGTTACATAGGCTTCCACCTTCACATGTTGGTAAAGATTACAAACTCAAAACAAAGAGAAGTTTTTTTAATTGTTAATGCAAATTATTATAATCAATATTAAACCTAATATATATTTAAAAATTATTAATTATTAATAAATTATAAATTATAAATTATAAACCATAAATAAAATGTATTATAATTTACTATTTTAAATAATTAATATTGTAAATAATTAATTATTATGAATTATAAAAAAGTTTAAATTTTATTATAAATTTATATATAAAAAAAAAATAATAATAATAATAATAATTATTTAAAATAAACCTAATATTATATTAAATTATTATAATAATATGTGAAAATTAAACCGATAAATTATTAAATAAATAAAATAATTGTAAAATAATTAATTATTAAAAAATAAATTGCATTTTCCCAACAATAAAATTTTATATCATATAAAATTTAACCTATTTAAAAGATATCATTTCAAACAAATGAAAATGAATTAAACACTACCTTACTCAATAAGAACCTCATATCAACAATACTTAAAAGTTTTGGGGTACATATGCTTCCACATTCACATGTTGGTAAAGATTACAAACTCAAATAAATAAATAATTATCAATACAAATTATTATAAACAATATTTAAACCTAATATATATTAAAATTGTTATTATAATCCATTATAAATTGATAAGTAATTATAGATTATAAACCATAAATAGATTAGTATAATTACTATTTTAAATAGATAATTATTGTAAATAATTAATTAATTATGAATAATAAATAAATATTAAAATTTATTATAATTAATTATAAATAAATATTTAAAATAAACTTATAATATAATTAATTAAATAAATATTTGAAAATAAACCTAATAAATTAAATAATTGTAAATAATAATTATAAATATAAATATTTATTATAAAAATAAATAATTTCCCAAAATAAAATTTTTATATCATATAAAATTTAACCTATTTAAAATGTATTATTTCAAACAAATGAAAATGAATTAAACATTACCTTAATCAATAAGAACCTCATATCAACAATTCTTAGAAGTTTTAGAGTACATAGGCTTCCACCTTCACATGTTGATAAAGATTACAAACTCAAAACAAAATGAAGTTTTTTTTTAATTATTAATGCAAATTATTATAATCAATATTTAACTTAATATATATTAAATATTATTAAATCCATTATAAATTTATAATTATAAACAATAAAAAATATATATTTAATATTATTTATGGTGAATTTAATTAATTATGATAATAAATAAATATTTAAAAACTAATAACTTTATAATAATTAAATAATTTTATAATAATATTATAATAATTATTACAATTATTATTTAAAAATAAATATGTGTTAATAATAAATGTTTACATCATACATAAATTTTAACCTATTTAAAATATAATAATGAAGAAGAATTAAATCCCATATTTACTCAATAAGAAAATATCAATCTAACTAAACCTTTTTATAAATAAATTGACTATCTTTATTGTAAGACAAAAAAGGTGGTCATTCCATTATTTTAGTATTTCTACACTTAAGAAATTTTGGCAATATCTAATAAGGACATTGTATACTTTACAAGTAACATAATTTATAAAATATATTACATAAATTATATTAAATTAAGTACTTGCTTATATTTTGTAAAATATGGTACATAAATTTATATTAAATTAAGTATTTGTTTTTTATTAAATTAATAATATAATAAAAATAAAAGAATGTTATTCTTCATATGTCCATTTAAAAATAGAAAACAAGAATTACTAAATTTTGTCAACATAATTTGTAAAATGATACATACACCATACTAAATTAGGTCAATATAGTAGAAAGAGAAAGACAATTATTTTTCACATGTCTAATAAATAAATAAAGGAAACAAGTATTATGACTCAACATAATTTGTAAAATGATACATACACCATATTAAATTAAGTCAATATAGTATAAAAGGAAGACATAATTATTTTTCACATGTCCAATAAATAAATAAAACAAGTATTGACATTTTATCAAGCATGACTGAAAAATATAATTTGAAAATAGTGCATACTCCATATTATATTAAGTTTTGCCTCTTATTAAATTGACTACATAATAAAGCAAAGATAATTTGAAATAACAAAGTAATGTTTCCACCTAACATCTAGGCTCGCGAGTCTAATCTCATACAATCCTATTTATAGAAGCCCATTAGTGAACAAATTATTTTTCTATTCAACTTTAAGGTTGACTCCATCATGTGCAGCTAGTAAAAAAAATATATAATTCATTTACATAATATAATTTAACTTTCATATAGGTGTTTGTGAGTCCTAATAATTATGCAACATAGTGTTATTTATCAAATATTTAGCAGTTTAAACAACAATATCCAAAATACATGGTTATAAAACATGCACATTATTGGTTTGACTTGAAACCTTGTGATCCTTGTCATTGTTGTATATTATTTGTGTAGTCATATCACATTAATGAAAGTCTCACTAACCTACCCAATTGCAAGCTTTCTATCAAAAGGGGAGGTGTATATGAGAGGGTCTAATGGTTATGAACACGTGCTTCCTCATATGAGGCCACATGTTCGGTAGAGTATGTACACTTTTTTGGACTTTTTAGCAGTCAAATTACTATGTGATCTTTTGGAGACTCAAAAATTATCATTAAATAGGTAAGAAATACTATCCATTGTCTTTCTGGACATCTTAAGCATTATCAATCATTAGTCCAGGCTTTTATATCACATTTTTTGGCATTTAATATTTCTCTTGTACCTAGACTGCAAAATGCTAGTGTCAATCTATTAGCTAATGTTGCATCAAAACTCATACCATGCACTCGCCACCTGGACTACCACCTTGCGGACATTCAATGTGCCATGCACCTGCCTAGTAGACTGCCACTCAGCCGCCACATGTCTCAGGTTCATTGGGACTTGCTCTTCAGTTTCTGTTTTTTAATGGTTTTCTTAAGGAATACTAAAAAAAAAAAAAAATTAAGAAGGTAACTAATGCCAAAACCCAAAGCTCAACCCTGAGATTTGAATTAGTAAACCTTAGAACTGATGAAAAGCCTCAGAACATTAATCTAGGTCTCGGTCTATCCTTTGATGAAAGATAATCATCCATTCAATTATTAAAGACATACAAAGGTATATTTGCTGGGGTTATTCTAATCTCAAAATGTTAGATACCTCTGTCATACAACACACCATTCCTATGGTCTCTAAGATAAACCAGTGCAGCAGAAACTAAGGAAAATTCACCCGAACCTTGAAAGTCAAATTAAATCGGAGCTGAATAACCAAAGCCATATTTCCTGTTAGGCATTCGAAATGGGCGTCCAATTTAGTGCCTATTAGGAAAAAGAATGGTGACGTTCATGTATGTATAGGTTTTAGAAAGTTAAACAAAGCATGTCAGAAAGACAACTTTCCACTGCCAACCATGGAATAAGTGTTGTAATCAGTAGCCAATTCTGAGCTCATGCATTTTCTTGATGGATTTTTGGGATATAACCAAATCTTGGTCCATCCAGATGATAGATTGAAAACCGCATTCAAAACTAAATGGGGACATATGCTTATCAAAAATGCCCTTTGGTTTGATTAATGCAGGTGTCACATTTCAAAGAGCTATGGATATAACCTTTAAAGGACTCATTAACAAATCAGTTGTTATTTACGTGGATGATATCACTTTCTATTCTAGGAAGAGAAGCATCCATTTAAACAACCTTAAGCAGATCTTTGAACGATGCAAAAAATATGGGATCTCGCTCAATCAAAAGAAGTCTTATTTTGCCTTAAGCGAAGAGAAGGTTTTAGGATTTGTCGTATCAAAAAAGCGTATTTATATCAATCCAGAAAGGATTAAGGAAATTGAAAAATCTCCTTACCCCATAATAAGAAATCAATGCAGTCTTTCCTTGGTCAAATAAATTTTGTAAAAATATTTGCCCCTCACTTTTCACAAATAGTTTTACCTTTACAGTCTATGAATAAAAAAATTCAGTTTTCAAGTGGGGTCATAATGAAAGAGAAGCATTTGGTTTAATCAAACAAGCTATTATCAACACTTCCTCCCTTACAACTCCCAATTTTTCCAATCATTTTGTTTTATACACATTTGCGTAAGAAACATCATATGTTGCCATTTTGACACAGCTCAATGATCAACAGATAGAAGCACCAATCTCATTTTTTAGTTCAAAGCTACAAGGTGCCTAATTAAATTACTCCGTTGTGGAAAAACAAGCCTTTGCTGTTTTTAAGTCAATAAAGCATTTCAGACCATTTCTCCTTAAAACTCACACCAAAATCATAGTTCCATTCTTAGTGGTAAAGAAATTACTAGTGCAAAGGGAAGTAGGAGAAAAAAGTGCCAACAGGGCAACCGCACTGCAAGAATATGATATCAAAATTAAACTATCTAAAATTGTTAGGGGTCAAGGTTTTTGCAAAATGTTAGCTGGAGCATCCAACTTACCAGCAAAACAAGGTTCAAGTGATGATATACAAATATCAGAGGTAATCCTCAACGATACTAAATCTCAATATGATGATCTCATCTTTTATTTAAAAAATGGGTATGCCCCTATGCAGCTTAGTTATAAAAGAAAAAGGGCTTTGAGATTGAAAGCAAAGCAATGTGAAATCGTCAATGATGTTTTATTTAGAAAAAATTATGACTTTGTTTTTCTAAGGTGCCTTGATAAATCTGAGGCGTTAAAGGTTTTACAGGAACTCCATGATGGACTAGCTGCTCGACATTTTGGAGGAGACAGGACATCACATAAAATCCTGCATGTTGGCTATTACTGGCCAACCTTGTTCAAGGATACACACGAATACGTAAGGAAGTGCAAAACCTGTCAAACTGCTACTGCTGCTGGAAAACAAAGGAAACATGCATTTCCATTACATCCAGTGAACATTGAACAAGCATTTGAGCAATGGGGGCTGGACATAATAGGTGAGATCATTCCTAACTCTTCAAAGCAACATAGATACATCCTTACAACAACTGATTACTTTACTAAATGGGTGGAAGCAATTCCACTAAAGGTAGCCAATTCTGAGAACATTATCAAATTTATTGATCAATTTATCATTACCAAATTTGGCCTACTGACTGCCCTGATGTTTGACAATGCATCTTACTTCACAAGCAACACTATGACAGAATTCGCTCTCAAAATATGTTTCAAACTCAAGTATTATGCTAACTATTATCCTCAAGGAAATGGTTTAGTAGAATCAACCAATAAAAACTCATTAGGATCATTAAACAAACTATTGATCAGAGTCAAAGAAACTAACATAAATCTCTAATATTTTCTCTATGGGTAGATCGGATAACACAGAAGGCCTCAATAGGCACTTCTCCATTTAATCTGGTTTATGGGAAAGAAGTTTTTCTTCCTACAAATATAGTTATTCCCTCTCTAGCCCTAGTTCAATTTTGATCCAGATTTAAACAGGAACGCAACCAATTACAGAGATAACCATATACACAAATATACAGCGGAAATAATACTTCATTTCATTAATGGAAAATACTGAAATATGCTTACAATCAGAAATGGAAATAAACTAGCTAGGGCGATGGTATCTATCTCTGAGAAGAGATGTGATGGCTACATGCCTCTGAACTGACTTACAATGAGGCTCGAAGGCCTATTTATTGTTTGAGACACAATGAAAAAACCCTTCACATTCCAAAACCTAACCCTAGGAGATGAAACGCCAAACTGTGGGCCCCGTTTGGGGGTAAGTTGGTACATTAACTTCCCGGGGTCGTAACTTTAGCATGTGATCTCCGTTTGACGCGTACAATAGCTCATTAGAAAGATCTATTCGAGCACTATCATTGTTGGAACAGCAACAATGTTCCATGGACCCGTGTTGCCCCTGGAATCCCAAAAAACGTCGTT